>VZTD01003572.1:1128903-1197593 GCA_013397725.1 Rhagologus leucostigma | reverse complement strand
TCCCCCGCCGGGGCCGCGGGCTGCCGGCACAGCCGGGCTGTCCCCGGGGCTCTCCCGCGGGCTGCCGCGGCCCCGCAGCTCCCGGCGGCCGTGCCGGTCTGTCTCCCTGCCCCGACCGGAGTCCGACAGGTCCAGCGGCGCGTCTGCATCATCGTCCCTCGCCTCCTTCACCTTTGCTCGGAGCTCGGAGCGGTCCCGGCTCAGCCAAAGCTCCTTCTCTTCCCTCCCATCCGCAGCATCCTCCAGGAAGGCCCTCTCCTCCTTGCATCCTGCCGCGATGCCGAGCCGCGGGGACGGGGGCCGCTCTCCGGGCGGGAGCTTTGTGCCGCCGTCCGCCCTCCGGCCCGGCTGGCACTGCTGCAGGAGGAGATGCTGCAGCCGCTCCCGGTGCTTGAGGAGGTGCAGCTTCTCCTCCAGGTGCTGGTCCCTCACGTACACCATGGTGGCAGGAAGCTTCAGCAAGGCTGCGTGGTCTTCCCAGCCGTCCCGGGACCGCGTCCTGCCGTCGGCAGCTTTGGTCCGGAGCAAGTGGCTGGGGAAGCCGCCGCCGTCCCGGTCAGCCGGGGCGCAGTGACTCGCCAGCCCCAGCTGGTGCAGGGAAAGGTGCTCGTGCAGGAGGCAGAGCTGCTCTCTCCGGGCACTCAGTTTTAGGTTTTCGTAGGATGGAGCAACCTTGGGGGAGTCCAGTTTGCTTGCTGTTAAATAGCTAAAAAAAGCGTGCAAAAAAAGTTACATTAGCTATATCACATTAGCAAAAAAAAAAAATAAAAATCACATTAGCATTTGAGTTTTCCCATGGTTTCCCAGCTCTGCAGGGATGTGCGTGGTTTCTCCTGCTCTTTCCACGCCCTGTTGCAACTCTTGGCCGGTACATCGCACTTGTCTTTGGGTTCTGTGCTGGGGAGGAGGGTCCTGGTGGCCAGGGGGGTCAGGCAGTCAGTGGTGGGTCTCCACACAGCGCAGGAAGCCTTTCCCATCCCGCCATCCAGCAGCAATCCCCTGTTCCCCTGTCCCTGGGCCACGGCAGCTCAAGGCAGGGGGTTGAGTGGGGGTAAGGATGCAGTGACCTCTCACATCAGCACTGCTGCTGAGAAGTCACTTTTTGAGGAGTGTCTTACAGGCAGCAACATCCTAACTACCCCTCTGGGTTTTCTTAGTGCCTGAAGACCCCCGGGACAGAGGCACAGCCCACCCGCCCCTAATCTCACTCAGCAGGAGACTTCTACAGCCGTCCTAGGAAGGCTGGTGCAGTGCAGGAACCTGCCCTGCAAACCCAGTCCCAGCTGCTGCTGGTTATTTGGCAGCTTCCATGAGTGCAAGCTGTTCCCAGGAATGCTCAGCAGAACTACTCACACCCCAGGAAACTCACTGTCTCTACAGACGAACTCACTGGCCTTGCTCAGCCCTCTGTGCTCCCGAAATCATTGGGAAGGATAAGCCTGGCAAGTGCTGAGCCCTGCAGGAAAGCCCATTAGAATAGATAAGGAGGAGCAGGAATTGCTGCCTGCCTGGGACAGTCCTTCTGCCTGGATATGGAGGCATCTGGTTCACTCTGTGGGTCTGTCTGAGGAGCTGGAATAACGACAGGCTGATCTTGTTGGGCTGGATTCCAGTCATTTTTTACTGGTGCAAACTGGGAGATCCCCCCTCCCCAAGGATGTGGGAGAAGCTTGGACAGGAAGGTGGACAGACACAGTGAATGCTGGCCATCCATCCATTGAGGGCCAGCTGCAATGGGCCATGGATCAGGCCCACACCACGACCCCCAAGCTGGTACTCACGCCTCGAGGCTGGGGCTGTGCTCACGCTCCGGGGGTAGAGGAGTCTTCCTCGCTGGCGGAGACACTGCTGCCCCTGAAGGACTCTTCTCCAGGAGGCAAGGTCTGGAGCCAGGTCTCACCAGGGCAATGGTACCATGCAGCTGGTTGGAAATCCTCTGGGATGCCTGTGGCAGAGGAAAGTCCAGGTGAGCCATTCTGCAGTGTGTCCTGGGTTCTAGGGAGCCCGGCTGAACTGGGACACATCTCCTCACCAGTGAGAACAAGACAGCTCCTGAGTGCGCTGCTTGATATGGTTCTGGTCAACAGCTCTATCAAGTTTTTATTCATTTTTCCAGGAAATTTCCCCTTCATGTACTCTCTATTTTCTGGCTGCACTGTGCAGGAGGTTTTGAGTCTCCTCTTAAGTCATGGTTCAGTGGTTTAACCAAGATAAGACCCTGCAAATTCCTTGTCCCCTAGTCAGGCCTTTACTCATGCAAGACTTTATTCATGCAAGCACCTGGCACACACTGGTTTGGTGGGTGTATTTCTGGTAGAGTACCTGGGCCAGGACATCTTTGTCTCCATCAGCTGTCATGAAAGGCTCACCACATGTTCTGACTTGACTTTCCCCTGCCCACCTGGAGATGTCACCAAGGCTTCCTGCGATCCCTATTAATTATCCCCACAGCCTGCCTGCAGCCTTACCAAAACCCCTTTTCGCCTGCTCTTTCAAGTTTTTCGTGGAGGTCGAGTAAGCAAAACCTGTGCCAAAACAGAAGAATCTGTGTGGGTGTGTATGTGGGCTTGAGTTCCCATGACCAGGAACAAGATCCAGGTCTTGCAGTCTCATCTCCCAGTGCCCAGTGTCACCATATCACTCAGCAAACCTCCGCTGACACCCCCTCTGTGTTTGTCCTTGCAAACGCTGAATGCCAGGCCCTCTGAAAATGCCAATATTGATCATGCTGCAGATGGAGAGACATCTGTGATACTCTCCGGCAGGGCTGCTGTGGTGCATTTGTTCTTGGTACCCACAGCTCCCACAGTTTACGTGTTCTCCAGCCTCTTCCAACCTTCACTATGCTCCAGCTCCCTGCTTGCTCAGGATAAGCTACACTGAAATGTGGCTTAGCATGATCTCCCCAGGTGCTTCACTCCTCAGAGTTTTCCCCAGTAAGACCTCTGAGATTGGAACCAGAGCGACGAGCAGAGGACCCAAGGGTGCTGGAAGTGTGGTCATGGAGGATAAACAGAGGAGCAAACAAGGATGTGCATGGTCACAGCAGGGACAGGAGCCTGTGCCAAGCTTTGCCTGCAGTGAGTGGCAGTTTCTGCAGAGAGGATGGATCTGGCGTTTGGTAGGTGCCCTCCTCGGCTCTGGCAGTGACAAACTGCCCAAATGTGGCTGTGTTCCACCCCCCATGTGCCTCCTGCTCTTTCCCTATCCCAATCTGCTTGTCTTGATCCAGTTCACATGACCACAGTAGTAGGGAGAAGGCCTGAGGACATCAGGCTACCTCTGACAACTCACCATTTCTGCCAGGCTCACTTCTTGAAGGACAGTGCCTGGAGAAGTCCTGCTGCTTGGAGAGCTTCTCTGGAGCTTCTCTGGAGGCTTTTCTGCAAAAAAGGCACAACCAGCTACTGTGATGGTCCCCCAGAGCTGCTGCAGCCCTGCCCTGCAGCGTGCTGGAGCCTTGCAGCCTCCCAGGGATGGCACTGGCTGGTACCAACCGCTTCTCAGTGAAGATTTTGAGTAAAAATTGCCTTCTGGCTCAAGCCAGCACCTGATGAAATGTGCCCTTCATTGCATGTGTGGATGGCAGGAAGCAAATGCCGTGGTCTCTGCATGAATTGTCTTACAGTGAGGGCACCCAGCACTCTTTTGCTCTAGTTCAGAGCAGGGTGTTTCTCCCTTGACCTGCATTTCCCCCTCATCAGCTTTTCTGCCCACGGCAATGTCCATCTGAGCTGCCAACAGCTTGATCTTTGCTCTCCAGACCCTTTCCCAGGGCAGTTTTGCACCATGGCTCACTCACTCTTCACAGCCCCAGGTCCCTCAAGGGTGGCAGGAGCCAGCAACACCCACCTTCACTGAGCTCGAGGTCTGGCACATCCTGGTGGGCTTCTTCTGCTTCCCTGTGCTCTGCTTTCTCCGTGCTGACATTCCTGCTCACTGGTACCAGCAAAGTCAAAGGGGAGCTTGGTGTGGAGCAGCTTTCTCTGGAGGTGACTCCTAGGGTCTTTGTCCTGTCTCTGGTGGAAGGAAAAGGACGTGAATGAATGAGAAGGGGCAGGAGAAGGAAGGTTTTGGAGCCACTGTACTGAGAGCTCTGAGCCTGATATGTAAATATACATATTTATATACGTGTGTATGTGGATGTACTGGATCCTCAGACTCGCCTCCTTCCACTGCAGCTTATCAGTACCCAGCTGCAGTCTGGAGCACGGACACAGCCAGCATGACAGCCCAAGGTGAGATTGCCCCACTTGGTCGCAAGTAACGTCGCAGGAAGCCACGATGTTGGGTAAGCCAGGACCCAGCTGTGGCTGTTGCAAAAGCTCTGTGGGAACCTGTCCCTGGCTGGGCTTTCAGCCTGATGGAGGGGTGGATTCAGCACAGGGATGTGGTGTCTGTCCCCTGTCACCACACCAAGATGGAGGGGCCGATGCTCTCGGTGACTACAAGGGAGTGACTGAATCTTGGAGACGCACACGGAGTCCTGGATGGACTTTGATGCTGGGACATGGATGTTTGGCTGGAAATCTTCCCATCCAGCATCTCAGGGGAGAGCAGAGCAGGGCAGGATCACTCAGTGCTCGGCAAGCCCAGCCCAGCCTACAGGTCTGGAACTACTCAGCCCTTGTGGAGCACCGGGGAGTAAAAGCCAGAGTTTCTCTTTAAGTGGATGGTGGTCCTGTGCTCCAAAGAAAACACATTTCTAAACTAATCCCTCAGTGCTAATTCCTCTGGACTTTAAACCCTTGAGGAATGAGCTGATTTGTATATATTGGCCAGCCTGGCAGGTTGCTTGGCTTCCAGCACAGTGCTCTGCTGGGCTATGAACCTGTTAGGTGCAGATCGCTTCTCCCTCTTTAACCCCATCACTCTCCTTCCCCTAAAACAACCCATTTCCTGCAGACCCTCTCTGGCTGCTGCAGGAGGGGAGCTGGTGCCATGGAAAAGCCATGGAAGCCTAGGCTGAGGTCCATGCAAAGTGCCCAGGGCTTTGTTTCTGGGGGTTAAATATCTTTGTTCCCTAAAAATGAATTGTTGGATGCTGGTGAACAGGAGAGTGAGCAAAGATCAACAAGGATTTTGAGACCATTAGGGATTTTTCCATGTCTAACATATACAGGAGTCCACAGGAATTAGATGCTAAAACACTCCTGAGGATGCCACAGTCTGGATGTTGCTCTGCTCAGCTGTGGGGATACCCTGGTCCTTACCAACATCTCTCATAAAAAACCAAACCAGGAAAGTGCTTACTCCAGGCTCCGGAGCCTCTTCAGTTCCTCCTTGAGAGTTTTGTTCTCTTCCCTCAGGCGGTTGGTCTCGTTTGCTGTGGGGACAGAGGTGGTGCTGTGAGCTCGGGCGCTGCAAGGGGAGAGCTGATGCTCCTCACAGCTCACCGGGGTGCCCGGGCCGGGAGGAGGGAATGGCACCGGGTTTTGGAGGGATGCTGAATTTCCTTCCTTCTTTGCAAACCTGTTGGGGCTAAGGGATAAAAGGGAGCAACTTTCTGACTCAGGTTTCATCGGGATTGGGTCTGCTTGCAGCTCGCCCAGCGCAGGGGCAGAGCACGACCCAGACCAAGCAGTGGTGGCTTGGGCACAGTGAACATCCTGCCCCTGAACACCCGGGCAGGGCAAAGAGTGGGTGCTGTATTAGGGGGAGGGCTGGGGGTCTCAGAGGGGATCAGACAGAGGCCAGAGGGAGCTGTTGGCACCCAGCACTGGGTGCTGCAGCAAGGAGGCCACGCAGAGCATGGGTGGGCTCCCAGGCACGGTGCCTTGCCTTGCTCCTGCTGTAAAGCAGCACTCGGGGAGCAGTGGCATAGCAGGGGAGATAAACCAAGGGCTGTTGGCACCTCTCCATTCCTCCTAAATGCCTTATCTCCTTTACCCCCATGACCCTCCCTGGGCCGGTCAGATCCCCAGGGAAAAACACCCCGCGCCTCAGCGGTGCTGGGAGCTCTGCCAAAGGCTCCGGAGAAGATCCATCACACGTGTTGCTTGATTTCATTTACCCGTGCTGAGCTGCTGCTGTGACTTTCCTGTCTTTGCCAGAGTGTTGCTCCTGCCGTGCCAAATGCATCCTTTTTCCAGGCAGCTGACACGGCCTGGAATCTCTCATTTTTCTGGAGGTGCGGAAGGCTGCAACCCCCAGCTCTGGTGATTTGTGTGAAGGGTTATGTCTGCTTGGGGGGACGTGAACTGCCATCCACAGTCCTGCTCCCTCCCTTCTCCCCATCCCCAAACCCTTCCCAGATTCCTGCACACCACGAGGGCTCACGTGCAAATATCTGGGAGAGGGATTTGAGCAAAGACTCAGCCTGCCAAAGCCGAGCTTACAGCGGGTGTCAGTACGTACACAGGATGAAGATGTGCTGCAGGCTCTGGAAATGAGAGGTCTCGTACTCATTCTGCTTCTTTTTGGCCAGCTCCTGGGTGACCATGCATCTGTCACAAAGACCAGCTCGCAGCCTGGAGGAAGGAAACCCCACAGCTTGTTGCCACATGGTTTCCATGGGAGAAATAAGTTCTTGCCCTCCCCATGGAGAAGTGTGAACACCCAGACCATCACCCAGAATCACCCCCGCAGCTCAGCACTGGCCCTTGCACCCCTCCGGATCCAGTCCCACCACCACCAGCCTAGGAAAGCTCCTATGCACGTGCCCAGGCTCCTCCACCTCTCCCAGCAGCTGAGTACGGGAAAAATAGAGGTTCATGTGCTACATCCCACTCTGGGGAAGACAGCAAATCCCAAACCACCCCCCCCAGGAGGGTGCAGTTGCTGCCACTCAGCAGCACCCTGCTTAAAAACAAATCCTACCTGTTTTCTAACACCTTTACATTTTCTTTAAGGACCTTCTGCTGTTCCCTTAACTGGTGATTTTTAGCAAATAGCTCTTCAATTCTCTGAGCATCGCTAATTGAAGAAACAGAACAAAGACAAGAGGGTTATTAGATTTCTCCCTAAAACCCGTGAGTGCCTTCATCCACAATGCCCTTTTTCTTGCGTGTCAGGAGGGGAAACAAATGTGTTGGAGCCTGGATGCTGCCTTGTGACACCCTCCTTGGAGTCAGCAGCTTAATTCCTCCCAGTTATTGTTTCCCAAGGGAGATCGCACCTGCTGGCATGAGCATCACCTGCCAGTGGGAAGGCAAACTGGAGTTGGGCCGGGATCACTCCAAGCCCTGCCTGAAGCCAAAAGGCTTGAGTTCGGCAGTGCCAAAAAGGCAAACGGTGCTCTCTAATCCAGCGGTCTTTGAGGAGAACTCGGGAGGTCTGAAATTCCAGTGGTGTAACCACCCCTCTGCCCCCCGCCCCAGCATCGCTCACCGGCACTTCTCTGTCGTCAGCTCCGTCACCTTGCTGTGCAGACCTGGAATAATGAACAGACACAGAGAGGTGGGTGTTTATCGCCAATATCCCGGCACTCAGAAGCAAATGGCACTGATGGAATTCCAGGAAGGTGCGTGGCTTTGCAGAAATCTCATCCATCCACAAGCCTTATCTCCAATAAGGAATAACACATTATTGCACGTGTTAAACACTGTCACAGTTTAATGCAGCTGGGAAAGTTGTACAAAGTCTGAGCTCGTTTTGTATCCCCGCTATTTAATGAGTCTGCATTTCCTTCCCAGACCCAAAAAGTCTGGTTTGGTTTTGTTTCTACTTATTTCTCACTACAGCCTGTATTTCCCAGGTGGGCAGTATTTTATAGCTTTCAGAGTTGGAAAGCATCTGGGAGAATATTTACAGCTGAATGGTTTTCCTTGATGGATCTGCAGACGTTGTATCCTGTCAAATCCATTTTATGCAAAGTAGATGTAAACATGTGGTTTAAATTGCTCAACAGTTTCCTCTAGCTCTCACACGGCTTGAAATTACACAAGAGAAGAATGAATTCATAAGCCAGAATCATCCAAAAGTGCTGAAGTTTCGTTCATAATATTGATACTGGGAATTATTCTAATAGGAAAACAATTGGACTTGGCACTTGGTTGCTTAACCTAATGGGTTTTATTTTAATAATGTATGACCTGAGAAATAATTTATTCCCTAGAGGAATAAGCTATCCAACCTGACTCAAACATTTTCTCTAACAGAGCTTCGTCTCCTGCTGCTTCTGTCTTATAGATTATTGCATCTTTCCGCTTTCCCTTTGATCCCTCAGTATCCAAATACGCTCCAATCCTCACTGCTGGGAGCAGATGCCCAGCAGGTGTGTGTGCGTCACCTCTGCAAAGCTCCCAGTTCACCTTTATCACAGACCGCGACAGCAGGGGCAGGAAAGCAGCCAAATCCCCTGTGGTTAATGCTTGCAGCAAGTGGGATTCCTGCTGGGACTGAGCACCTCCATGGCTTGCTTTCCAGGAGCATGGAGTGTAGGAATGTCCTCTCTCTTCTGCTCCTTCTTATTATTCAAAAGTTATTTTTTTCTCAGAATGCCAGTGAGAGGTACCAAGGTGCCACCAGAGGGTGTTCTCCCCTGAGGGACAGGCTGTGACCCCATGTCCCAATCCATCCCCGTGGGTGCTACTTGCTCAGCACTAATCCCCAAAGCTCCCTAATCCACACCTGCTCCTCCGCCCTTCAGGTTATTTGACACCAAACGGATTGAGGCGGAATTACAAAGAAATGGATCTTGGCCAGTTTTTGATAAGACATTTTGTGTCTCCCTACCTTGGACCTCTTTCTCGTGGATTTCCTTGAGCTTGTTCAGGAACTCTGCAAAACTCTCTGTGGTCATGTTCAGGGCTGAGCCGCTTACCAGGCTGTGTCCAGTACGAGGATGTCCTTTTGCTCCAAATTATTCAGGTTTCAGCCTTAAAATAGAAAAAGTCCAGCAAAAGAGATATGTCTGGTGCACGTGGTGTTCTGGAAAGGACAGAGCCCAAAGCTAGGAAGGGAAATCATTTGCTAAACCATGGGATGCATTTTTGTCCACCCTGCCTCAGCGCTGAGCATAGCAAAGGGCATGGTTTAGATACTGGGAGAAGCCCAGCTGGAATATCAGGCTTTTCCTCTGCTTGTTGAGCTGTTTAAATTGCATTTCTCTGGGATGAGGTGGGGCAGGGCACCTTCTCGAGCATAAAGAAGGGACTGCAGAACTCGTGTTGGCACCACGTGGGGACTGATGATGGGGAAATTCACAGCAGCTTTGGTGCTTGGGCCTGATGGACTCATCTCCTACTGGGATGCTCCCATGCATCCCTCCTCCCTCTGGCACCACACACAGCTTTTACAGAGGCAACACACAGCACTTGGCCACCCCACTGTCACTGCTCAGGCTTTCTGCATGGCCTCACCGGCTGTGGCCTCTTTGAACCCTTGGGAGATGGCCAGCAGAGCTTTTTCACCCAATTCTACAGAGAAACCAGGAGAGGTGGTGTTCAGAGCCAAGTCCTGCAGGAAGCTGGCATGGGCACAGCACTCATGGTGTCCTCTGGGACCACCAAAGCCGCACTGGGAAAGAGGAACTTCCACGTGAAGGCATTTAGCATCTCCACATGGGGGCTTCTCCCCCAAAAATCATTGCGGGTTAATGAGTCATGGCGAGTAATCCCGATCCCAAGAAAGCACCTGGACACTGGGTTTTCAACCACGAAGAGAGGACCAGGGAAAAAACCTCCCCTCAGCTGCTGGAAAGCGAAGAGTGGGCTGGGATCTGGGCTTTGCAGCCCCACCGGGAAGGTTTGTGCTGGGTTCCAGCGCTCTCCCAGCCCGGCTCCCGCCCGTGCCTTTATCTGCATGCGGAGCAGGGACGTGCCAGATCGCCTGCATATGCAAGATGCGGGCACGCAGAGCTGGAAGAAGAAAGTTTCCCCTAAAGCAGCTGATTTTCAAAAGAAATGAGGCACGCGCCAGCAAGCGCAAGCAGCGAGCTCGGCACGCTCGGATCGGCGGAGCAGCTGCCTGAACACGAACCATCCCGGCGTCACTTGGTTTGGCTTTTGAGCAAATCTGATGCAAACAGAGTAGAGATCTCAGTCTCTGGGGAAACAATTAAAAAATATTCATTGCTCCTGCTTCCCTGGCCATACCCAACCCGTTCCCAGGGCTGGGTGATCTATCCCAGCAAATAAAGAGAGCACGGTGCAGCTTGCTGGCTCCTGTGAAACGGGATTGGGAACTGGTCTCAGCCCCCAAGAGCCACAGCTGAAAACCCAGCCAGGGGAAATAACGCCCAACTCTACTTAAAACAGAAAGAACCCCTCCAGATGTTAATGGGATGCACTTCCCAGGATCACTGAGTCCTAAATTTGGCTCTGCCCTGGGCAAAGCACCTCCCCAGGGCTGAAGGGAGGTTGTGAGACCAACCACTGCCGTCACGGGACTGACACCCCGAGCGCCAGCTGGGAAGGCTCTGAAGCAGTCAGGCGCTAATTCCCACTGCATTCTCCAGTGCTGTAATCTGGGAAGGGATTGCGCCTGGGAGCAGAGGAGTTGGTGGCTGCATGTGCTCCTACCGTGCGCGCTGCTGCTGGGTCAGGTCCTGCCCACCTTGTACTAAAGGGTACAGCCCTTTCCCCAAGGCTGGTGTCTCCGAGGGCTGAACCCAGCGTTTCGAGACACAGGGCTCCAGCCCAGCCTTCCCGGGAAGGTGACACCCTGGCTGGGACTGGTGCCAGCCCGCCGCTCGGGGAGGTAGGGCTGGGCTGGCATGCAGTGGGAGGTGGGAGGCGCGGGGGCAGCCCAGGTGCTCGGTGCCGGATCCAGATCCCTGCAGCTGTGACTCAGTGCTGCGGGCAGAGCCCGGCAGATCAGGATTTGGGGCTGGGGTGTGGGCAGCAGCTTTGCCTTCCATGCACAGCTGAGGCTATGGTGCCACCAGGGTTGGGGTTTACTTCTGATTTTCTTTTCCTCAGAGCCCTCAGTTGAGCGGGGACCTGTGACCCGCTGTGGATCCAATTGGCGGGGAAAAGCTGCCAGTTTTGGTGATTTTTGAGATGCCAGAAGCCATCTCTGCCTGCAGATGGAACAGCCACTCTGTGGCAAACCTGGCGAGGACCTCGTGTCTCATCTGTGTGCACACGAGGTAACAGAGATCCTGCATGAGCATCTCTCCCCATGTGTGTGTTCCCAGGACTCAGCCTTTTGCTGCAGCAGAACAGCCCCACCGACAGCCCAGGCTCCCTGAGGGGCTCGGCCTTGCTCCCTCTTGCCTGGTGTGGATGGGTTAAGGCGTGAAGCCGCAGCTCCCCGCTCCTCTACACTGCTCCAGAGGATTTATTGAGGGAGATTTATCGCTGAAGCCCAGACCACAGAGTCCCTCAGTGTGGAGCTCGCTCCCTGAGACAGGGATTTCATTTACAGCCCCGAGCCCTTTGCAGAGCTGTCACTGTGATACAGAGCCCGTGGTGCCGGATGTGGCCCCGTGGCGGGGCTGGAGCAGCCCCTTGGTGTCCCGGCAGGGCCGGGCGTATTTCACAGTGACCGATGCCCTCTGCAAACAGAGCCCCAGTGTCGGGGACCAAAGGCAAACTCCTCATCCAGGCCCGAACTCTGGAGGGTTTGGAAAGCCCAAGACCTGGGGCAGAGCTGTTGTTGACTGGCGTGGCTTTGCTCACCTGCTCTCTGCATCCCTCGATGCTCAGCTCAGGGTGGGACAAGGGCTCCAGGCTGGGGCACGGGGATGTCCCTGGGATGTCTGCTCTCATGCTCGGGGCTGGGGCAGCCCACAGCATCCCCTGGGTACCAATGGCATCGCTCCTTGGGCAGGATGCTCCTGTTGTGGCTGGGGAAAGGAAAAGCAGCAGGGAGGTTACTTTCTGTCCCATCTGAGGGGGCTGGGGAAGGGATGGACCTGGACAGCTGGTTCTGACAGCACAGCCAACCCCCATTCCTTGGTCCTCAGGGGGCTCCTGACCTCTCAGTACCATCCCCAGCACTGTCTGTCACACTCACAGTGAGCCACAGCACATCCCCACCCTCAGCCGTGTCTCCTTTCAGAAGGATAAAGCAGCTCATTAGGTAAACGAGCTTAAATCATTAAAAAAAAAAAAGGCAGAAAAGAAAAAGGCAGGACTGTGACATTCTGACACTGTGGGACCAGTGAAGCTTAATGGATTTACCACCAGATATTTCCCCTTCAGCAGTGCTGGAGTTGTTCAGCTCCAGGCTGGATTGATGTCACACACCTTTCTCTGGGCAATTGTCGGGCAGAGCTGCTTTGACCAGCCAAAATTTCTTTCCTTGGCTACCCTACTAGATTCCTGGTCTAATTTTAGAATTATAAAACAAGTCTGTACTCAGAAAAACTGCCTGATCCCTCATGGAAAATCTGCAGTGCCAGGAGTATTTCACAGGCCAGTGTGGAGCTAATGCTCTTTGCTGATGTACTTTGCCTGGCGGTTTGAAGAGAGCATTTTGGTACGTTGAGGGATTCTTTTTTTTTGCTGGGTATTTATTTATTTGCATGACTTAACACGGCACAGGCTGCCCTAAAATGGAGCCCAGTGCCTGCTCTCCACCATGCTGGGTTTGCTATGGGTGCCGCACAGGGGCTGCCAGATTGCAGAATTACCTCCCAACAAGTGAGACAGGAGGAGCAGCCTTGACTCTTACATCTCCAGGGAGGAGGATTTGGTGCCTTCCTCTACCTCGCACAACCTGAAAATCCTCCCCGGAGCAGGGCAGCTGCTCCGTGCTGCTCCACCAGCCCAGGGGCCGGTTTGCAGCGAGCCCCAGGGTTGCCTCTGCCGGCTGTTGCATGGGGGTCCCACTCGGGTGATGTGGAGCTGCAGCACGGCTGCGACCCGCCCCAATGGCCCTTCGGGTTTGTGGGGACCGTGCTGGTCACAGCCCCCTGAACCAGTTCAACAGGATCAGCAGCACCAGGGAGATGCTGCCCCTGCTCACGTGTGCACAGACGTGTCCCACTGCAGGGAGAGGAGAGCTGGAGCAAACCCTCCAAGATGCAGCTCCAGCCTCAAGTCACAACCTGCACACTGATTTACTTCTACCCCATAAAGTCTCTGTTGCCATAATACAGCACAGCCCTGGTGATCACAAACCCAGTGGCTCAATTTCTCCCCCGCCACCCTGGCCTGCACCAGAAAGTGGCCTGCACCAGAAGCTTCTGCTTCTCCAGCTGCTGTGGCAGTCACCAAACCCTTAATATGGGTTTTCTTCCATTACCTCACTTCTGTTTAAGAACCCCTATTCCCCCCAAGAGCCCCTTGCGACAGGGACCTTGTTATCCTTGCAACAGGGACATCCCTCCTCCCAGCTCCAGCCAAAGAGTCTTGGCTGCCCTGGGCTTGCAGGATCACTAAAGCCAGAGCTGTTGGTCCTCTGCAATACCTGAATATACCCAGGAATTTGGCTTTGGCTTTTACACAGCAGGGTGAGCAGTTTGGGGGTCTCTCCTTGCACCATCCCCATCTGGGAGGGAGGTTTTGTCCCTCCACTCCCCAACTCCTGCTGCTTTGCTGAGGTTTAACAGTAGGTATTTGTTCTGCTCCCCACTTGAGGACAAATGTCATTTGGACCCACCAGCGGTGCCATGGTGCTCCCCAGAGCACGGTGGGCTTTGGGCAGATCTGTGGGCAGGCCTGTCTGCCCACAGGAGGATTCGGAAGATGATTAAAAGTAGCTACTTATCTGCCCGTGCATCTCGGGGTAACCACAGGTTCTGTAAACATTACTCAATTAACACCTCAAAATGCTCTGGGAAGTGGGTAATGAGGCATTATCGCGTTTTTTGGGTGTTTTAATTGGGAAGTGGTGAGGCTCAGGAATAGCTCAAGGCCCTGTTGGGACTGGAGGCACGTGGTCACTGCCCATCCAAAACACTCCCACTGCCACCTCCATCTCCAGAGCCCCTGGCTGGGCAAAGTGGCAGGAAAATACTCTGGGAATCTCTGACAGATGGTGCTTATCACCCCACTCTCTGCTTGTGATCCCATTATGCTGCACACGGTGCCTGGAGAGCACCTTGGTCTCACTGTCTTCTCCTCCATGGCAGGAGACCTCCCCAGAGGGTCTCCTCAGAGCCCACGCTGCTCCTGACGAGCGGAATTCATCATTCCTGGTCCTGCATGGGAAAGCAGGTCCTACGTGGGAGAAGGGGCCCGAAGATTCTTCTCAACCACCCTTCCATAAACTGGCACCTCTGCTCCTGCTGTGTGAGGGGTGCACGGGCATCCTGAGTCAAGCTAGTGGCCACGCGAGTGGAAAGAACAGATCTCTCTCCCCTGGATACCCCCAGATGATGAAGTCTTTGACAGGATTAGCTTTTCTCTTCAGCACCATTTAGAAAAGGAGAAATGTGCCAGGAAGACCCAGTCCTGCAAAACCCTCCCGGGTGTTTAGCCCTGCTGCAGCACCAAGGATGAGTGTTACCAGCTCAGCCCCACGTTGTGCTGTCCAGCAGCTGGGACAGACATAGTTGGGAATTTTTATAGACTGAGGCATCTCTGCATGTCCCAAATGCCTGGTGACCCACTGGTGTTGGGGACACATCGCTACCTAGGCTAGGTTTTGAATGAATGCATCAGCGTCCTGCGTCCTCCAGGGGTGGATCTGGGGCCCTCTCCTCTATAAGTGCTCTCAGGATATTCCCCATCGTGGCACTGTCCCAGCAGAAGGGACAAGGAGCAGGAATGGGGACAGCTTAACCCGCAGCAGCAGCAGACCCCTGTGCAGGGCGGCAGCGTGTGTGGGCACAGCCTCTCCCCCGCAGCAATCCCACCATCGCTTCCTTCCTCCTGGATTTAAAGTAGGGAAGAAGGATGCCAGCCCTCGGTAGCATTACACCTCATGCCTGGGGCTGCTGGAAGCCCAGCCAGTTCCAGCCTCTCTCGGTATTTATGCTGCCTGAAGGAACATATCTGGACAGCCCAGGAGCGCACTGCCAGGATATTCCATGAGGGACACAGTGGGGACAGAGGTGGGGGACAGAGGGCCACCAACCAGGTATCAGGGGTCACCACAACCCAGCTGCAAGCTGCCACTGAGGGAAAAAGGAGCAAATTTATTCTCAGCTTTGGCAACAGAGATGAGTTCAAGGTGTGAAATGGGGTGGGAAGGGACACCCACAACTCCACTGAAAGTTATTTACTGCCCAGCGTGTGCACGGCTTGGTGTGGGTCAGAGCTGCCCGAGATGCTGCATGGAAGGAGGATCAGGTGTGGAAGGGGGTGATGCCCTCTCTGCGCCCAGCACCAACACCCAGGTGCTGCCTGCCCAGGATGGGCACTGCTGCCATCCCACACAGTCCCACAGTCCACCCCACACGGCCACAGCTCTGCTCCCCCACGGCTCTCACACTGCTGGATGTTTGCTCAAAGAAGTTTTCTGTTCCTGCCTCTGCTCCTCGCTGGCCAGATGCAAACGTGGCTGGGCTCCCCGGTACTCACATAAACCCTGACACCCACAAACTGCTCTGACCCTCCACAGCTATTTCACTCCACCTGAGTGGAGCTGGATGCCATTTCTCAGCATTTCAGATCTCAGGGATATCCCATTACCTTTCACACTCAAGTGGAAAATGCCAGAGGAAAAGTTTTTGTCAACAGGAGAGCCCCGAGGCCCTGACTGGGCAGCAGTGCCCAGCCCGGGCGGGCTCAGGTCCACTCCCCACCGACCCCTCAGAGCCGCCACTTTGCCACAAACCACTGGCTCCCCGGCTGCTACACAAACCCAAATTTCCTCCTCGAACTCTGAGAGGGGACAGAAAAGCAAGCAAACCCGTGACGCACCAACCTCTGCCCATCAGATGGGAGCTGGACCAGGCTCCGTCTGCGGGCACCGAGCGGCAGCTCTCCCGTCTCTCTGCTGAGCAAATTTTGGGCAGCTCTCCACGCGTGGCTCACGCCAGCTCCCTTCCCAGCGACACAACACTGCCCAGGATGCTGGGGGAGAGAGAAAAACCAGTGCAAGCACAACACTTACGTTGGAGGACTGCGCCTGTGTCTCTTCCTCGGCTCCTGGAGCTCAGTTAGGTCGTGATCAGCAGACGGTCATCTGGGACGCGGGAGACAGGAGTGAGCAGTGTGGGTGAACTTGCACAGACAATAAGCCATAATTTTTCCTTGCAGCCTGACTGGTTCTACTGGTTTGCGTTTCTTTGCCCCAGCAGCAGAAAGGAGGCTCAGCTTAGCTAAAGCTGCCCGACAGGTTCTGCTGTAACACAAAAAGTGGCGAGACCAGTATGGCGTGAACCCGGATAGAGATTTGATTGTTTTCCCATAATTACAGCTCAACCTGCGCTGTTGGTTGAAGTCAATCACATTAGCAAACAGACCCTTTTAAATAATTCATCCAGCATTAAGATGGGAAGTTTTTTTGTTTTATACAACTTGGAACTTTTTGAGAGGAAGAGGACAAAAAGAAAAAGATATGTGACAGCAGCAGCAGCAGCAGCATCCTACTAAACTAGAGTGGCACAGCCCAGGGCACACAACAGCCCCCAGCCCAAACACGCAGGAGAGGGAAAGGGATGTGCCCAAATCGGCACAAATGGCTGCTTCAAGTGCAAGGTGAAAGCCCATGATCCTGGATTTTCTTCTGGGGGCACGTTGCGATGGCTGGGGATGCTTTAGGGATCGGTGAGGAAAGGCTGGGTGACTTGGGTGCTGATCCTGGCCAGCAGCCCTAGCTTAGCCCGGGTCTCCTCCCAGCTCCAGCTGCTGACACAAGCAGCTTTCACCCTAAACCGTGGGCTGGTGGAGCCGAAGGCAAAATGGACACTTCCTGAGCCTTTGAAGTGCAGCTACTTCAGCACCCCCTGGGGAAAACGCTGGCACGGATTCCCCTGCCCAGCCCGGGCAGGGACAGCCTGCCCCCGCAGTGCTGCAGACAGCAGCAGCTCCCAGGAAAAAGCAAGAGATGCTCTTGCTCCCCATCAGCCTGGCACTGATAAAAAGGTGTAGAAAGCTGTTGCCTGCGTATCTGGGACCCCGACAGCACATCCTGCTCTGCCAAAAGCTGCCCTGCGAGCGGGGCCCTCCTGAGCTGGCACAGCCACCTCCGAGCGCGGCTCTGGCTCGGGAGGAACGCGTCCCTCTTGCTTAATAGGACACGTAACCTGAGGAGGGTGGTTTCCCTGCGACATT
This sequence comes from Rhagologus leucostigma, assembly GCA_013397725.1. Lineage (NCBI taxonomy): Eukaryota > Metazoa > Chordata > Aves > Passeriformes > Rhagologus > Rhagologus leucostigma. The sequence continues at coordinate 1,180,539 of VZTD01003572.1, read as the reverse complement.
TCCAGGGCCAGCGGATAGAGAGGGCTCCTGTGGAAGGGGATTTGGAGCACTGAGGCTGAGCTGCTCCTCCTCTGAGTCATCCCATGTTGCCCATCCCCAGAGCTCGGTGCCCAGACCCTCTGCTGGGTCTCCTCCCAGTCCCCCCCATCCACTAGCAGTGATGCCACCACGCTGCCTTACACCCCAGCTGCTGAGCTGGCTCCTCAGTCATCCCAGCAGAGCACCGAGCATCCTTGGCCGTGTTTCCCTGTGGCAATCACATCTCTCAAGCGGTGGCTTCGAGCTTTGCTCCCGCGCACGGACAGGTCGGGCAGGTGGGAGCAGCTGGGGCTCCCAGGAATGCGGCTGCACACCCATGCTATGGAAATGGGTGGCAGGTAAACAAGCAGCTGCTCGGCAAGCCGTGGTCCTGGGCAGACCTGTAGGGGCTGTTTGGTGATTGCTCTACGTTCGTGAAATTCCTGACTCATTCCTCCGCAAGATGGACACAGGACAAGGTTAAGGGGGTGTTTTCCATCCAAGCCTTCTTATGAGCCACCTGCAGTGGGCAGAGGGAAGCTCTCGGCCTTAATTTTCCCTCTTTCCTTTTGAGCCCTTTGTTTTACTGTCGGATATGACAATTAGAGATCGACTGCGTGATATGGTCTGGTACCTCAGGCTGGTGCTTGCGGTGGTGGAATTAATGGCAACCACATGGAAGAGAGATCCTTCCTCAGACCAGCCTGGTGACATCATGGGAGGGGCAGTGGGGTAACTGGGAGGTGTGGGGCTCGGGGAGATCACCTGCAGCAGCCAGACCTCCAAGAAGTGACACTGGGACCCGGGGCACGAGCCATGGGGGCACTGACACCACCCCGCACCTGCCTCCAACAGCTCAGCTCTGCCTGGAGCATCGAGGAGAGAAACACCAAAAGAAGGGCTTGATGGGAGCAGCTGCTTGTGGGACCGAGGAGGCTTGAGGCAGAGCAGCTGTCTGGAAGTGTTGTGCTGGTGCACAAGAAGGCAGAACGGACATTTCTGGGAATCATCTCCATACAGCCTCCTCTTGTCTTGCAGGTGTCTACTGATGATCACACAGATTGCTCACAGAAACCAAAGGCTGTCTGCTGAAGACACTCACAGAAAGCAAGGGTTGCCTGGCTGAAGAGCCAACAGATCTGGGCATCTAGGAACTTGAAAAAAAAACTTCAAGCCCTTTATCTAGAAGAAAAACAATAAAATAAGGAAAGAAACACAAATCCACTGATGTAGTGGGGAGATATTTGATCAAGACTGAGACAGGTCTTGATCACCCAAAAGCAAAGGATAAGAACAAGTTAGGCTTTCAGGAAAAGCTGCTCACCAAAATTAACATCTGTTATGGATGCAGCTTATCCTTCGCTCCACAGGATCAAGAGAATGGAAAAAATCCCCCAGGTGATTTCATGGTGACCTGGCCAGAGCTGGAGACCAGCATCCTGCAGCATCCCTGGGACAGGAGCTGATAGCCTCATGCCAGGCTGAAATGGGCTCCTGGGCCGTGGATGTGGGTGGAGGCCCCAGGTGAGGATGCTGTTAAAGCCCATCAGGGTGCTGACAAAAGCATCGTTAGCAATAACTCATGGGCACGAGGGATCGGGCAAACAGCTTCTTGGGCAACGTGTGCCAGTGCCTCACCAACCCCGTAGTGAAGGATTTCTGCCTGATATCTAATTTAACCCCGCCCTCTGCCAGTTTGAAGCCGTTCCCCCTGGTCCTGTCACTTGTCCCGTATCACCCTGAGGGCTCTTCATAACCTGATCCTCTTGGGCTTTTCATCAAATCCCACCAGAGCAAACCCAGAAGAGTTCCTGCAGCAAGAACAAGCCCACGGGAACAGCATCGCTGGGCAGACACTGCTCCACAGCAGACGCAGAAACAAAGGCAAAAATATAAAGGGGAGGTAGATCAACGTCGCCAGGCAGGTGCTGCAATGAAAGAAGGAAATATTCCCTCGATCGGCCGCCCCATCGCCAGGAATACCGAGCGGGCTGTGGCAGGACACACGCGGGAGGCAGCACACACATAGCAGGCAACTTCCACCAGAGGCTGCTCGATGGCTTCGAAACCCCTCCGCTGCCTGAAGCTGCCTGCGCAGGACACAGCCCCGGGACATCGCCCGCGGCAGGATTTGGGAGCCCACAAGCTCGGAGGGCTCCCGTCCAGCTGGGCAGTGCTGGGTGCTGGACCCGAGGGATGGAGCATCATTACCTGCAGGACCAGGGCGAGGAGGTTGCTGGCTGCTTTTCTCACCTTGAAAAGATGGAAAGGCTCTGTAAAAGTGAGACAAGGAGAGGCTTAGCTAAACCAGTAGTTTTCTGGTGTTATAAGCACTTAAATTACACTAAATAACAAAGGCAGCCTGCCTTTGTGGGCTGTGGTTGTGCCACTTCTCCCTGGATTTGCATGGGATGGCACGGGGGTGACATGGGGTGCAGGTGAACAGGAGATGCTTTAACTTTGGAGGTCAGCCACAGATCTCAGAAATCTGCACAGAAAAACCTACCTTAAATTTCCATTACTAAAAATACAAAGCCAGATCAGCTGGGAAAAGGGCAGTCAGTGTGAGGCTTTTCTCTCAGCTGGAAGGAGAAGCAGATGAGTCCTTTCCACTCTGGCTTAGTTTTCCTTCACCTTCTCCAACCTACACCATCTGGGCTGCAAACGCCCTGGGTGTGCAGCTCGTGCCTTCCAAGGTGCTGGGAACATGCAGGGGAGTACAAAGACATCCTCAAACTGGGTGGCAGCTGTTCTCAATGAAGTGCAAAGGGGTGGTGGAAAGGTAGCTGTCGATGTCAGGCTTTGGCACAACTTATCTAGTCAGGAAACACATTGTAAGTTTTTGTCGTCCCACCTAAATTCACCTGTTCCTGTTGCTGTTGCTCACATTTTCCCAATAGACAATTGTTTACGTATTTTATACACTGCAGAATATAGCCTGCCTGTGCGGAGGGCGTGGCTTGCAGAGCTCAGGGTGCCTGGCTCCCTGCTGAGGATGCTGAGGGCTGGGTGGGCTGTGCCAAAAGCTGAAACGAATACTTCTTAAACTTTACAAAAATGTTCTTTTTTTAACTCGTCCGTCTTCATGCCAGCTCTCAGCCAGCAGCGGCTCAGCCCAGGCTGGGGAAACACAAATGAGTTGTGCTGCTGGGGTTCTTCTCTTCGCCTCTGCCTTCCCCTCCTTCTGCAAGGAGGAGATCAATGCAATTAGGGTTTTGTCACCGTTTCCTCTCCAAGATGAAAACATCTGGGGCAAGTTCACAGCTGGCTCCCACTGCCCAGGGATGGAGGACAGCCAGGCAGCCCCTCTTCCAGCTTGCATTCCCGTCCAGGCTGCACCAGGATGTCAATCTTGCCCAAAATTTATCTTTTTTTTCTGTGGGGAGAGGGGAGCCAGGTCAGTTTTTCAAAGGTTAAACCAAGGAGGACCCCACTGTCCTCTGACACATCCTAGCTCTCTTTTAAGCAGTCATAACCCATAGTTTGAGAAACTCTGCACTTAATAGTCCTTCCTGTCTCTTACTCCTCCATCTCTGCTCTGTCTCCTGCAATATCCATTTTCCCTTGCCCCTCCCTCCTCCCCTGGCCAAGAAGAAGTAAAAAATTAAGTGTGAATTTCAGAGCAAAAGATGCTTTCGTGTTTTTTTACAGAGACACTGAGAAGTGAAGGAAAAACCCTTCCCATAAATTATAGTCCCATGAAAATGGCTCAAATTGCACGGAGTTCGCAAATTACAGAAGATGCAAATGTCAGTTGAAGAAACTCTGGCAGTAAATATTTTGCACGACTGCTTCATTAGCAAAGCTTTTCACTGGAAAGGCTCCTGCTCTGTGAGCTGGGGAAGGATGACAGCTCTCAGGCTTTAAATGGTCTACCCATAACACACAACTATGTCATTTATCCCTCTGTAATTAATTAATCAATAATATCTCAGTATTAAAGACAGGAAAACTTACTTTGAACTTCGTTTCTGGTGCAGATCCTTGGAAAGAAAGATGCTCCCTAGCTCTCCTTGGCTCTCCCTGATGTGTTATCTCCAGTGTGGCAACACCCGAGTACCCAGCATAGGAACCCTGAATGTGCCAAAGTTGGTTTTTTATCTGTTTCCATCTTTTCTTTCCCATGATGGAAAACCAGAAGCAAAGTGCTCATGCCACAGTAAAAAGCAGGAATGAGATGATCTGCCTGAGTCCAGTTGAAGTGGAAAGAGCAAATGTCAAACCAGCTGTGGAGCACGTATCTAATCCACGAATCCATTGCCGGTTTTTCACCAATCTCTAACTATATAATAATTTTGTTTTAAAGAAAAAAAACCATAGAAAATTAAATTCTTTGGTTTGCAGTGGTGGTTGATCAACTTTTAGGCAATCTACAGTAGCTTTCCACCAGGTCAGGCTGCAAATCTCCCTCACTGCTCTCAGACACTTCCCCGGTGTGGCACTGTCAGCGTGGTGTACACGGCTGTGCCATGTCTGGGATTTATGTCCCTTCCCCCCGAGCACAGATAAAGACAACATCAACCCAAGTATTTAAAAGAACTTCTGCAAAATCCTTCTCCAAGAGTGAAAACTCCTTTGCGGAATGCGGTAGATTTGGGCCAACTTCTCCCCCGCAAGGGCTGTGTCCAATCCACAACCTCCCAGGCGAGGGTTTTGCAGGCTCCCCTTGCCTGTCTCGCTCCCTTGCCTTGGTGTGGGATGGGATGCAGCAAATGTGCTTGGCACGCAGGGGTGGCTGGAGGATGGGTCCTGCAAACCTTCCCTCTCCCCTACGTCTGCCCATCCTGCCTGGAGGGCTCTGAGCACACCCATCCCCGTAAAACCACTGCAGCCTCACACTCCTGGGTCCCCCCAGGAGCCTGCCCCTCATACAACTCCTTTTGGGAGGTATTTTAGCACGTTCCTCTCCATCACCTGGTAAAAGCAACACCCGCTCCGTGCTCTTTGCAGCAATGAATGTGAAGCTAGAAGTGAAGGGCTTCGCTGCCCGCCCCCACGCTGGCCTGGCTGCTCCCAGCCCCATGATTTATGCTTTGATTTGGGAATGCCTCCTCCTGCCAGGTGATCACATGGGCCCTTGCCTGCACATTATTTTTGCATTTGCTTTTGCTTCCCTTCCCTCCCCTCTCCCCTCTGAAAATGGTTTTCATTTTTATTAAAGCAATTTATTCTGGCAGTTGCCAAAGGCTTATCGGGTTCGGCACACGTTCAGACAAGTCGTGCCTGGTGATTTTGGAGGTGGGGGGGTGTGTTTGGGGGGAAGAAAATGAATGAAACCAACTCCAAAAAGGCAGTTGAGCAGGGCTGGAGCGAGTGTGGCCCGGCTCCAGCACCAAGATTTCGGCTCCAGTTGAGGGTGGAGGTCAGGAGCAAGACAGTCTGCCTGGAGCTGGGGAGGACCAGAAAGGGGGCGAAGAGAATGAGGAGAGTATTTCCACCCACTTGAGCTGTTTGCCATGTGGCCACTGCCAACCTGGAGCTGTTGGTATTTAAAATGGAATGTAGAGAGGTGTCCCTCCTCTCTCAAAGGTTAACGAGCATCCTGTTAAGAAACTCCTTGGAAACTTCAAGGGAAGACAAATCCTCTTGGTTGATAAATTAATTTTCTCCCTTTGCTCGACCCGTCAGTCTGTGCTGCCAGCAACGTTCCCATTAGCTCTGGAGGAGTTTGCCAACATTTGCTGAGATCCAAGACCCATAGAAATCCACTGGAGCCTTTCCATGGGTCTCAAGGAGTTTTGGGTCAAGTCTTCTGCCTGCGGGATGAGGCCTGGGGTCTGCGCATTGGCTGCCTGCGCGGAGCCTGCCGGTGAGTGATGAGCTGTTGAACAATGTCTTCATCTCTGGGCAGGGCTGGGAGGAGGGATGGGGATGCTAACTGGAACCAGCCTGGAATGAAGTCATTTGTTTCGCCACGCTGTTTCCCTTCTCCTGAAAGTTCCCAGGGAGGAAAGTGGAGCTCCCAGGCAGCGATGTCTGCAAAACCCCAGGGCTCTTGTTTCGCTGTCTTAAAGCTTCACAGCCTCTGAGGACGTCACCTACCTCCAGAGATCCCCCCACGCCGTCGGTCCCACCACAACAGACCTCCCACTGCTGCTTTCCTGCAAACACCGTGGCTCTGCTAGGAAAGGGCTGTGGCAAATGCCAGCGGCATGAGGCAAAGCACGGCCCCTGGGAAGGCTGCCCTGTCCCGGCCAAAGAGAGTGAAAAATCCCCGAACCAACAGTTTTCGAGCACTCCTTGTGAGGCAGCTAAACACGGGTTTTATCAGCGTATGAGAGCTCGCAAAGATAACACTTCAAAGGAAACACGTTCTAAATACACCTTTAAAAGCCTTAAAATGTAATTCCATAAATGTTTGTGTTACTCGGGCAAGAGATAAAGCCAAGTGGTATTACTGAATTGTAGTGGGGCTCAATACTTGCAAACTGCCCTCGTGTCCCTATCAGATGAATGGTTCACTTATTAATCCATATCTGGGTGCAGTGGAGCCCTTTCCTTTCTCCATAATCTTTTTCCCCCATCTCTGTGTGCTGGCCACTTTGCTGCTCTGACAGGACCCGGGTGTGGGTGTGAATCCCAGCAGGATTGTGTCTCTGGGCTGATGCAGAGACCCTGTCCCTGCAGCTTCACCCCACTCCTAAAGTTTAACAAAAACCCCAAGGTTGTGGAGAAACAACAAAAGGCAAATCTCACTTAGTTGGTGCTGCTGGTCCCGCTGGTTTGGAAGTGGTTGATCCCTTTCTCCTCTGCTCTTGGTGGATCAGGACCGTGATGTCTCCCTGTCCCAAAGGATGGACTGCAGGGGCTGTATTTGGGTAGGTTTAGATTAGGGATTAACAAGAAATTCTCCCCTATGAGGGTGGTGAGCCACAGGCTGCACATAGAAACCGTGACTGCCCCATCCCTGGAGGTGTCAAAGGCCAGGCTGGACGGGGCTCGGAGCAACCTGAGATGGTGGAAGGTGTCCCTGCCCATGGCAGGGAGTTGGAATGAGATGATCTCTTCTGACCCAAACCATTCTTCCATTCTATGATTCTATGATATTTCAGCATTACAAAAATTCTAGGAGAGATTCCTGACATCCAAGGACTGTGGGGTACAAATATTCCATTTCAGGTTTTTTGTTCGTATTAAAGAAATAAAGAAAATCAGAAAGACAGGACTGAAGCAGCCTGAATTTAAATCCTTCACAACTCTGCGATCAAATGAAAATTACTCCCTCTAACACAATTCCAGAGAGCCTTGGCCCTGCCTGCGGCAGGAGTGAAGGAAATCCCTGAAATCTCTGCTTTTCTATGAGAGCTCTGCACTGCTGTCGCTGCGGGCAGCTGGTGACATTACTGTGGGTACATGCTGACATGGGTTTGAGAGTCTGGGGGGGACTGAGAGAGTTTTCCAATTAATTTCCCTGCAGCTTGTTCAGTCCCTGCCATGGTTATCGGGGAAGGCAGCGTGTCAGAACAAAGCATTGCCCCGACACCTCGGGAAATGCTGAGCCCTGGAAGCATCAATCCCAAAAAGCTATTTTAGGAAGCGAGTCCGCCCACGCTGGCACATGTGCAGCCCTCCAGCTGTCTGGGCTGGCAGCAGGATCTGGCCATTAAAGGAAGATTTCATGCCTATTCACCCAATCCATCCTTGACTTCAGCTCAATGTCCTCCTGCAGCTCAGAATGGGGGGATCTGCCCGGGGTCCCAACAGCCATCAGTGACCAGTGGCACGCAGGAACCAGGTAAAGGGACTTGTCTCTGAGGGGCTGCACAGCCTCTGAGGTGTTTTTCCTGTGTGGAGATTGGAGCTGAGGCCAGAAGTTTTCCAGCAGGGCTTCCAGCCCCCACCCGCAGGCAGGTCCCTGGCAGCACTAATGGTCCAGGAGTGGAAATCGATGGTGGTGCAAAGGCAGAACAAATTGATCCAAACCCTTGTCTGACAGATAAAAATTTTCCAGCGTATCATTCAGTGCACTTAGTCTTAAATACTTAACTAAATTCTGAAGGTATTTTCTTGTTTAAACCCCACATTCACCTTTCTCTAACCTGTCAGACCACTTTTCAATTCTCTTCTCTCTCCCAGAAAAACCCCCTCTGGATTTCTTTGGATGTCAGAAAGCAAGACTTTGAGTATTTGGGTTTGATCCAGAAACACTTCACTCACTCTAAGCCAAAGGAAAGGCATTTGCAATTTTTTTTTGCACTGCACAGAGCAGAAAGATGTTTAGAGAGAGCAGGGTGAAGAGTGACCCGGAGTGTTCCACATCCCTGGGACACTGTCCTGTTGGAGCCACTTCTAGGAGCCAACAAAAACCAGCTGTTTTTCCCCCTAGAACCCACACAGTCTATAGGAAACATTGATGACGATGTGGTTTGCAGGGAAGGCTGCTCTACCCTGCAAAAAGTGTCTCTGGAAGCCCCATGACCGAGGGAGCCACCCACCCAGGGGGCTGCGAGATTGCAATCAGGAGTCAACAGAGATGAAGGATGGAAGAGGGAGAAATCCTGTGTTTTCTCTCAAGGAGGTGTTTTCTCTCCTTTATCTCCTTTATATTTAACACACATCCAGGCTGTGTGTGTGTTAACTGTCAGTGCCTGGGACACTTCACGTATTCCCTGCTGCTCAGCAGCCCAGGGCAATCCCAGAAAAGGCAGGGGCTGCAGCAGCACCACTGACAGCTCAAGAGCTTTAGGCAGGGTTGTGAGCACCCATCCTTCTTCAAAAGCCCCTTTTTGAAGCCTAATTCTGTGCTTGCTCAAGGGCTCCTCTGGCTCCTGGTGCTCAGGATGAGTCCCCAGCCTGTGGGGTTGACAGGTCAGTGCCACGGCTCAGTAAACTCCAGTCATTAATGGTAAATAAAGGCTTAATCATTTGTGTAATCTTCCTTAATTAGCAAAGAAAAGCAACTAGTCTGAGCCCACCCAGAGGCTGCGGTGTCAAACATTTCTCCCCACGGTGATTGATGCTGGGTCCCCAAAATTCAAACTGATAGGAGCATGCTGAGTGAATGCTGATGGGCAGGAGAAGGCATCTGGAGGGGACACATCAACCCAGGGGTTTATTTTCAGCCCAGAGCTCCTCAGCCCACAGCTGGGAGTGGTTCCTACCAGGGCAGTCCATCATTCTTGCTGGAACTGTCCACTCATGAGAAGAAAACACATTAAAATGCCACTCCTATTATTTTTGCTTTTCTTTCAGGCCAGGATACCCAGTTTTATTGCAAAGAAGCGACTTTTTATTTCACTTTACCTGATGGTTATATGCTTTTCTTCCTACAAGAGCCAAGTGCTACCCATGGGTACTGCCCAGGATTTCGGATCTGTGTCCAGTCCTCAGTGGAGATGAGGGACAGGTTTCTTTAGCTGCGTGTCATCTTTGCAGCATGAATTGCCTCACGTTTTACAGCCCTGGCTTGCAGCTTGCTGTGCGTGCATGCTAGAGCTGATAATTTTTTGACTAACGGTGGTATTAAATCATCAAATAAAAACTAATGAAGGAGAGAGCCAGAAGATGTGATGGTGATAAGGGGGAGGAATTCAGAGTAGCAGAAGGGGCCAGGCATCGTCCATCCAGGGCTGCTGAATTTATGCACGTGTTAATTAACATTTTGATTCATTAAGCTTGGCTCATGGTTGGAATTCATTGATGAGAAGGCAATTTAGGAGCTGGTGCCAAGCAGAAGAAGTTTCTCCATCTCCCGTTCTCCCCTTCTTGTGCTGGTGCAGGACAGAAGTGGATCTTAAACTGAAGTGGAAATAAAAAGAAGGTGTAAACGGGCAGGTTTGAGGGGGCAAGGCAAGAGTGGAGGCACTTGAGACTGGCACGAACAAGCCTCCCGCCCACATCAGGTTTTCTGAGACATGGCCATGGTTAACAGAGCTCACCAAAATCTGGCATCTGGATCCCCCAGTCTTCAATTACACCTGTAGAAAACACTGTGCAGCTCCTCCTAGATGCCATTGCATGGCATAAAGATGTTACTGCCACAGGGAGAGCGATGACCACATCACTCATGTGCAGCCAAGTGCTGAATCACCCGGGTCACCTTGTGAGATGCCATCGATATTTGTTATGTGTATTTTACAGAAAGAATATTTCCAGGATGTTTTAGAGAGCATTAATATCCTTTATATGTATTGCTTCTTTTACCCCTTTGCATAAAAAGCCAGCTGTACCTTTTTTGCAATGAATTCTGGCCACCCGGGACTGTGAAGAGAGAAGAGTTACAGCTCAAACACTTCAGAAATCTCTAAAATGCACCTGTAATGGTCTCCTCATCCATCACTGAACTGTTATTTTAAGCTTCAAAACCCTGGGACATCCCAAGGCTCCAAGTGAGCATTGCATGCACTCTCTGCACACCTTCCTAGAAATTAATAACCACAATTAAGAAGATGGCCCAGCTTCTCACGGGTGTAAATCAGCTCAGCACCCGTCCAAGCCATCAAGCCTTGCTGTTGTACAGCAGCAGAAGACTTGATCCTGAGATCCAGACAAGGAAATACTGATCTAAGAACCACAGGGAAATGAATGATTCTTCTCGAGCACTTCAATACCTTCTCCTCTGTCTCAGAGTAGGAATTAATAGGATTCATAAATGCAGAAAGTAACTTGATTAATCCTAACTCAAATTCAAGAAACAAGATGGTCAAAAACAGAAACTGGTAGTTATTGTGGCCATTCTGTTTTGCCCAGTGCCTGGTGCCCAGCTTTTTTATTGATAATGCTTTTCCTTCAGAAAAAAAGCCCAGCCAAGTTACTCTGCTGGCTCACTGTACTTTTAAGAAGTGCACTTGGCCTCATGAGAATGCATCAAAATTTTGATGTTTAGCAGAAAATAAAAATATTTGCACTCAGTTCATTTATAGAGCTGCACATAAAATCCTCCCCCTCAGGGCATTTCCAAGGAAAAGACTGGAAATAAAAATATAAATTCTAAACAGCAGTAAAATGTTTATCACTTTGGGGGTTATGAGTGTTCAGCTTTTATTACTACGAAAATCAATTTACTGATCTTGGGTTTACTGCAAAATCACAAAAGTGAAAAGCTGAATTCATTTGGTGTCCAGGGCTTTGCTGCTTCTCCCTTCCAGTGTGCAGGCAGAGATGCGTCCTGCACGTCCCTGTTCTCCTCCTCCTCCCTGCCACGGCTCCTCTCCTGACACCAACACAGCTTCCCTCCCTGCCTGGCTGCCCACCTGAGCCCCTCTCACTGCACCTCTCCAAGGGGACCAAGAGTCCAGCCTGAAAAAACAAACTCTGAAATAAAAAGGGAAACGGCCAATTTCCTCTGGCCGGGGTTTTGGTTGTCTCAGGAGCCCCTCGTGTGCTGCAGTTTGGGATGGGGGTGCAGGACACGGCTGAGGGAAGGGGCTGCTGAAGGGATCTTGTGTGTGAGAACATTCATGTGAACTTCATGTGTGGATCATCTGCTGGAAGGTGCAAACCTGCATGTTCACAATAATATTGTGATGTTGTTTAAGTCATTCCAGTGGCCAAAATAATAAAATAATAAGAAGAAAGAAAGGAAAAGTAGATGCTGAGATGTCACTCCACTGGGACACTTCACGGGGTATCATTCAGTGCAACCCAATGCTCCCATGTAGCCACTCCTTTATTTTCATTTCCGGAGCTTTTAAGGCAAAAATCAATGCATGTTTTAACAGATTTAGTGGAAAGCAGTGCGAAGAGTTCAGACAAAAATCTTCAGGCTTGCTGTCCCTCAGCAATGGCCCAGAAGAGAGGCATGGTAAAACTTTGCAAATCCTTCACAGTCTGACACATTCCCCTCCCAGAATCCCAGCTCTCAGTCAATCCAACTATTTCACATAAAGAGAATTTCAGCCCTGCTGATAATTTCTGGAGAAAAAATGTAGCAGAAAAACCATTTTTTTCTCCAAATATTGAAGGAGGGTTGGGTCAACTCTACAAACAGTCAAAGCAAATGTTTTGGGGAGCCATGAGGAGGATGAAAGCTGCCGAACCAAGTGAGTCAGCAAATAGCTGGGGATAGCAGCAAATTCCGGGAAGGAGAGGAGCAGCAGAGAGTGTTTGGGGTGGGAGGGTGAAACTCCCACCTGATATTAATAGTTTTGGCCCACTCTCCGTGCTGAAATGTGATCAGAAAGACGTGGAAACAAGGTGTGCAGGAGGGAAGGGCTGCCAAGGTGCCCTCTCAGTACCCTGAACACGACCCACTCCAGATGCAGATGGGACTCCTGCCCTTTCCCTCACACCTCGACGCTTCCCCAGCAGTCCCACCCCAGCTGGATTTTCCAGCTCTTGCACCTAGGCAGCCTCACAAGATTTATCTCTCTATCTTGCAAAAGATGGAAAGTGCTTTACAATTCTTCCAGGGGTCATCTGATAACCCTGTCAGGCTTAATTGTGCCATAATCAAATCCCCCCCACCCCGGCACAGGGCGGGATGAATCAGTTGAGAGCAAACACCACTGACAGACCCCACCAACATGAAAGGCAGGAGCTCATAATTCATTAAAAGTGTGCATGTTGGAGAGGATTAATTTTCATTTCCTAAAAAAAAAAAAAAAAAAAGGTGTCTTGTCTTGGACGGCAGCAAATGAGATGGGGAAAGGCTTTAAACTACACCCCGAGGCACACAGACGAGCTCCTCTCGGCTCTGCAGTGCTCAGAACACAGATAGGCCAGATCCTGCACAAACAACCCCTCTGCTGGCAGCTGATGAAAGAAGGGGAACACTTTCCCCTGCTGCTACCAGCACCCCAGCACGGGGCGAGCAGCGTCCTCATTTCCAGACTCCTTTGACAATTAACGCCCGGGTGTTTATTTATCAGCAAAGATTTCACACTAAATATCCCTCTTCACCCCGCTTTCCAAGCCAACAAGGATTCCACAATAAATCTCCCTGTTAATCAACCTTTCAAGCTACCGACTGCCAAAAAGAAAATTGTGGTTTATGTGTAGATTATTTGACAGACTTCCCCAAAGCCACCAACCCCTCGCTGTTCCCTCGAGCCATGATAAGAACCATGATGACACCGAGCTGACACCGTTGTTTCCCACACAGCTGTTGCAGAAGTTCCATCAGAGCGACCTCATTTCCTACAGGATCGGGAGGAGCAGCTCCCATTAAACATGGGAAGTGACTGCCACCTCCAGCCCTCCGCCTGCTACTGGAGCCAGCAGCTCCCAGCCCTCCTCGGGTGACTCGGGGAACCTGGAAACTTGTTTTACTGCCTGCTTGTGCTGGAGATATAAACAGTGGGGCTGGAGAGCAGAAACACGAGATGGCAATTAGCCCAGAGCTATTAGCTGTGCCTGAATATCATATACTCCAAGCTTCCTTGATCCACTGGAATTTATATGACTGTTAATGGGCACTGTAAATTGCTGTCAGCGTGGATAACTCAATCCTCGCTTTTTTGGAGAGGTGAAGCAATGGGGGAAGTGGAGGGGAAGAGGGGAAGGTGGCCTGAGATGGACACGAGGGGCTGTACAACAGCTTTAGGGCACTGCTGTCTACTGGCACATAACAGATAATAAAAATATGCTTTAATTTAGAATGTAAGGATATGGTGTCAAAATAAAATGTCTCAAGGACAAGTAGGGAACATAAAAAAGTCATAGCCCATGCTGTGAGCATCAGCTGCACATCATAAAGATACATTAATGGTATATTTCTTTAAAAGAAATTTTCGTACTTGGGAGTTTTATGAGAAATAAGATTTTAAAATATCAAAAGTGGAAATTTTATGATTGGAAGGGAAAAATGGTCAGATGAAGGTGATGGGAACAGCAAGAGCCCAGGAACAAAACACCGGTACCTTCGGTTATGCTGCGGTGAGCAAGGGCAGTGACCCTGCCGTGCTGAGCTTGGTGTGCCAACCCTTCCCTCTGCCCGTGCTCCAACCATGGAACCAGTGGGAATTTTTATTAAATGGGAGCACGGGCAGGCCCCAGAGATCAGAGATACAGGCACAAAGTAGTGTTGGATTGCAAAACAACAGGCAAGCAAAGCTGCTTAAATCAGGTCCACTTGTGTGCCAGCAGTCAAAAACAAAATCCATGAAAGAAATGAGGTTTTGATGTAAAATTCAAATGTTAGAGATAAAATCAATTAATCTGGGTATGGATTATTCCGGTTTTATTCTGAGCTCAGAGAAATATCATAGAAAAGCTCACAGCATTGGAGCATCTTTGCTTCCTGGGTTCATCTGGGCTCTGGAACAAAAAAGAATCCCACAAGCTCATTTTTATCAGAGGAGAAAAAGCATTTTTAACCCAATGACTAAAATATCCATTCCTATTGTTCCACTTCTCTGTCAGCCACTGGGAAGAATAACCTGGTATTTCCTTCCCACGTCCTGAAGCTGAATCTGCAGGTTTCAAGGGAAAGCTCACAAAATTGGGGAATTTCTAAAATTTGATCCCCTGTGCAGCCATCAGTGGCAAGCAGCTGTTGTTGGCCACTGCTTGTAGGAATGGTTCTAATATATATTTCATCGACATCCAGGGACCCTGAACAGAATCAGGGTACTGGGATGCTCCTGAGCTGGCTTGCAATCATTTGCTGCTTTAATGTATGTCTTTGGAGAGTTAAACTGTAAGAGGGCAGGTTTAAATTGGGTATTAGGAAGAATTTATTCCCTGTGAGGGTGGGGAGGCCCTGGCACAGGTTGCCCAGAGAAGCTGTGGCTGCCCCATCCCTGGAAGTGTTCAGGGCCAGACTGGACTTGGAGCAACCTGGGATAGTGGAAGGTGTCCCTGCCCATGGCAGGGAGTGGAATGAAATTATGTTTAAGTCCCTTTGAACCCAAACCATTATAAGATTCTATGATATTTTTCTTCAGCTCTTCTGATTCCTTAAAGAGGAAGAGATTTTGCTGCATCAGCAAACCCTCATGGCCCACGAGAAGAGATCCCTCCCTCCTGGCATTTAGAACCCGTGCTCAACCCAGCTGTGCAACAATTGCCATTGTGAGCATTGCTCTTGCAAACCTTTTAGGAGAAACATCTTCAAAATAAACCAAGCCCTGTTCTCTTGGACTCCTGATGCCACAACAGCACACCCGAGGACCAGGAGGATTCTCTGTGAGGATAAGGTGGCAATCCTCTTCCCCATGGTCCATAAAACGTGCCTACCATTCATTGTTGGGCTGCTCGGAGCCTTGTGTGGTCCATTATATTTTATGCCGGTTTCCTAAACATTCACAGTTAAATAAACTATGATAACACTTCATAAACATTTTTCTAACATGCGGAATGTTTGACATGAATTTCAGCTATTTTAAAACTAATAAACAATTGTCAATCGGATGTTGGAGACTAAGCAGAAGCCACAACTGTTCTTATGGAACATCAAAGGCATAATAAATATCTGATTTTTTTTTTTTTAAGCGAGGCTTTTGTACTTTTGCCTATGAGCCTCTGTCAAGAGCGTGGAGGGATGAGCGCTGGGGCTGTGTGTTATTGACTGCTGTGCTTTGGGTTTCCAGCAAGAAATGGGAGAGGTTACACTTCATGGGATCACCCTGCACTTCAGGAATCTCCTGATGTTCGGAAAACAAGCTGAGCAGATGCCAGGCTCCTGCTCTGCCTGCTGCAGACACACTTTCTTCTCACAGGTGAAAGGCACCTGTGGAGCCTCACTGGTTCTGCCACTCCTCTGGCATCACTCCCGGGGTGAGAATGGCCAGTGGCACTGTGATGGCCACAAAACTCACTCCCCAAAGGGCATCTCTGGAGGATTTTGCACTCCTGCAACACCCACACCAGATCCCTCAGCACTTGGGACAGTGCCACCAGGCAGGGATGGCAGCACAGAATCTGGGCCCCGCAGCCACCCCGAGCACTCGCAGCTCCTCCCCGGAGCAGAACCAGCCCTTTGATCATGCCCTGATGGGTGGGAAGAGGAGACAGCTCAGAAAAATATTTGTCGAGAGAAACACAATGTCGGTGGAATATTTTTTTCTGACGAGTGCCCCGGGTTGGAAAAAAAAAAGAAGAAGAAAAAGCTGATTTCAAATAACAGCTCATTTAGCAAGAGATAGTCTGTCTCCTTTAATCTATTGTTCACGACATCCCAACTGGTTAAAGGCTTCCCTCCCGACAACAAGAGCTTGTGAGCTTTGGAGAGGAAACTACCACAGCCTAATATTTATCTCTGGGCACATCCATCAGGAAGGGGGCACCCCCGGCAGCAGAGCTATCAGGCCCGTGCTCATCTCTCCTGTGCTGTGAAGGATGTGCAGTTCCAGAGAGATGAAAGTTGTTCCCCTGCTTGCGATGACGGATGGTGGCCAGCGTGGGGGAGGACTGCCGGGATAATTGTGCTGCTTTACAAAAACTGGAGAGTTTTGGAACCGAATCTGAGGGAAAGTTGTACAGTCTAAGGACCAGATGCACTGAAATCTCTGGTTTCTGCCGTGACACAAGACAGAAGCACTGGATAAGTCCCTTAAAGCCACCCGTGAGGCTCACAGGGGTTTGGGATGCTCTTGCCAAGATGCTACAGAGCCAGCAATCCCAAATACAGGGCTGTCCTTGTGCCTGAACAGCTCTGCCTCCCCGGAGCCCCTCTGCCCTCACAAATCCCCCACTCAGTAAAACCCCAGAGGTCCATCAGATGAGAAAACAGGAAGGCATGAAGCTGTCAAGCAGCTCTCCCACCCTTCCCCAGCACTTTCTGTGGGCTCCCAGGTGTGATGCCCAGGAAAACCACACAGGGACCTGCTGCAGCTTCCACCGGCTGGATGCTGCTCTGCTCCACCCGACAAAACCCTCTCTAAATTCACACCTCAGCCCTTGCCATTGTGAGCAGATGCCTCGTGCTGCTGCTCAGGCTTTGTTTCAGTCCTTCCTGCTCTGGGATGTCACTTCTTGCTGACATATCTGTGACTCTCACATCTGTGCTGCCGCTGTCCCCCTGCATCAGAGCCACAGGAAGGTTTTTGCTGGCCCGTTTTCACCCCTCCTGTCCCGGCTGGCTGGGACAGGGCCGGCACCCAGCTTTTCCCACCGGCAGGAAAAGGCTGGTGAGCCCCACTGGAGCCAGTCTGGCTGCTCTCGGCCGAGCTGGGCGCTGGGGCAGATAAGTAAACACTTGCAGCTCTGACATAAATTACTTTAGTCCTTGACAGCAGGACACTGACCAGGGTCGCCTGATAAGGGAGGGAAAGCCTTGCATGTCTCTCAGTCCCACTCAGATATTTCACAATAAATGTCACTGGGAAAGAATAGACACTTCTGTACCCATTAGGCAGCTGCATGTTCCTGTCACCTTGAGAAGAAGGGACGCATTGTCAGAGCTGTCGGAGCAGGCAGGAACCAGCTGTTAATCTGCTCTGACATCCTTTTTCACAGAGCAAGTGTGAACGGGGCGTTGCAAAAACCCAGTGGAAAGGTGATTAAAAATAGGCCCTCCATGGACATCCACAGGGTCTGTCACTGTGCTGCTGCTGCTGGGGAGCCGCAGGACCAGGATGGAGGCACCAGCTCCTCCTGGTTTCAGCTCCATCACACTCTGCAGTCCTCTCCTGCTCGCGCCTCTGTGTCCCCTCAGCAGGACTCACACTGTCCAAGGATGGGCCATTTCCCTTCCCTTCTGAGGGTGGGCTGAGTGTTTCAGACACCGATTGCTCAAGCCCAGGCGATGCAGTTGCAAAGCTGACAGTCTAAAGATGAGCTGGATGGACCCGCGCTGCTTCGTCTGGGTGGGTCCTGGCAGATGTAACAGCGATACCCGAGGATGCCACCAGCTCCACCAGGACACCCTGCTCCTCTGCCAGACATCAGCCACGGGAACCTGCCTGTGCCTGCAGCATCAGTGTGCAGCTCTCTCCTCTGCCCTGGCTGAGGGGGTCCTGCTCTTACACACCCTCATCAGAGAGACTGCTCACACTGATGCCGGAGATGTGGTACAGAGCTGCTGGGAACATGGATCCGGGGAGTCAAATGTACTTGATGGATGGCTCTGAAGTTCCTAGTGAGCCCACCTGGGAACCTCTGTGGCTTCATTGCAGGCAGGCAAGAGACACAAAGTCTGGGCAAGGAGCAGCGTGCCTGTTCTTCCACAGGTGCTCTGGAGAAAGTGGGATGTGGGACTGGGGTTGTATCACATTCTCATCTAAGAGTCTGGCTTCAAATGATTTCCCAAGTCAAAGACCCCTGCCTCCACACCATCTCCTTTTCTTACTGATGTTATTGACCAAGGTACAGATTTCTGTAGTGGAAATGGGTTTGGGGTTTGTCCCACTGGGTGAGATCCCTTCTGAGCTGTTCCTGGTCTTGTTGCTGGCAGAGAGACTTTGCTGGCCCAGTTTTCACTCCGTGTAAGTCACCTGCACACGCTCTGCCAGATCCTTCATCCATTCTTGGATCACCATGTCCTGCAGGTCTTCAGGGCTTTGCTATGAAGTTTTTTTAGATACAAATCCCTTTTAGTACTTCAGATATTAAGAAATCTTGTATAGAAGACATCTGCTTAGTGTCTAAAGCACGAAGGATTCTCATTAAAGGGATATTTCCCCTGATATCTCATGTATGACCACTGGAGGAAGATGCTAGTCAGTCTGGCTGCAGGCTGCCACATCTCACCAGGGTCCCACCATGGCACAGGCTGTGTCCCTCGAGTTCCACATCCCCTTGGGGACCTGCCCTTGGGTCCTGTCCAGGTACGAAAGGTCTGGCCAATGCTGAGAGACGAAAGCTCCCTCGCAATCCCGTGTTCAATATTTGATTGTGCTCCACTGCTTAGCCTTTTAATGTGGTTCTGCTTATTTTTACAGGTTTCCCAATCTGCCCCCTCCCCAGATTGTTTATATATTTGGAAAGCCTTCTGTTTAGTGCCTGTAATACCCCTGACGTTCCTTCTCTGCAGTGGTCTTCCCTCACCCGCTCCTCTGCTGAGACTTAACTGGGATTTGTTTCAATACTAATCTCTCAAATTGTTTATTAAACCACCTCCTGATTTATCTGCGACAGATTTTTCTTGAAGTTATAAAATTTCAATCAAAATTCCTCCGGGCATTTTGCATTCCCTTCTTACGATCACTAAATCCTATTTGTTCTCGGCGTGACCCCCCTTGGCTCCCAGCCCAGGCTGGGGAAGCGGCTCCAATTGCCCCCCTGCCCCAGCAACCTCCAGACAAGAAGACTTCTTGAGTTGCTCTGCTGAAACCACGTCTTCTCTTTCCACCTCCAGCCGCTAGCAAAGCTTCCCTGCTTGCGAGAGAGAGTTTTCCTCATTGTTCCATCCCCTCGCACCTAGTTCCAAGCCCGTAACACGCTAAATAATTCCTCTTCCACCTTGGTGTTTACATTCTTCAGATACTTTCCGCTGCTTTTCATGTCCCGACTCATTTGGCCCTTTGCTGGGGGGTACCCGGCTCCTTTCATCTCTGCCCATGGAGCGGCTCCCAGCCCTGGCTCCCTCCAGCCTGCCCAGGTCAGCAGCACCAGCACTGCCCAGACTGCTTTCTTCCCCAAGAAAGACTTATCCACCCACCCCAGTCTTTCTAGGATGAGGTTGGCCCAAAGGGTGAGCTCGCTCCCTGTGCCTGGATCCCTGTTATCCATCAGTGTTCCTGGCTGTCTCACTTCCCTTGGCATAGATCAGGTACAGATTGGATCCGGCAGTGTTTTATATCCATTTCTCACTCCGCAGGGAACACGGCTGACCAAAATCCTGGTCCGAGAGGCAGTCCATGGATGTACACGGCAAAGCTTCATCCTCCCAGGCTCTACTGCTCTATTCTATTTCCCACACCAACACTGCAGCTTTTCCTACTGCCCAGGGCGGCTTTCAGACAGAGAGGAGGACAGAAAATATTTCACCTATCTGGAAAAAAAAAAAGTTTGGTGGTCAGCCCTTCAAACAGCTTTTGGGATCTATTTAAAAGGAAGGAAACCCTTTAATGGTCTGAATACCAGATAATATCACATCAGGGTCCTTCCAAGGGTTTTATCCTTGATGTAATTTAATTATATACTTACTAGAGCAGAGGAATGACAAGTCAATAATTGGAATAACACATCTGTGCAGAGAAGAAAAAACCCACATCTTTAGTTTAATAGACACTATTTCCCCCAAACACAGTTACCGACCAAAGTTAGCCAAACTAAACAGTCCACCTACTTTACACAGGGTACTTCAAAGAGAAAATTAAAAGAGAAAAAACTGATATGAGAGGATGAGGAATCGCAGAGGGTCCTTATCAGGATCCCTTTCAGTGGATGTTCCCATGTTTTAGTGGGAAGAAAAAAAAGCAACAACAACAAAAAAGACCCGGGAACGTGAGCCTCTGTGGCTGATAGAGGATTTTCCTCTGGCTAGACACGGAGTCTTTAAAAAAGCTGCGACAGAGTGTGGGATCATTAAACACCTTCAGATTCCTTCCCCACTGCCAATCACGGCATCAGCAACCGCCCTCTCCGTGGCGTCTGCTGATCCCACTTTGAAAACCTCCCCATTTATCACTGCTGGGAGAGATCCTGCTGAGACCGCTGGAGCCTGCTGCTTGTCAACAGGGCACCTTATCTTCTCCAAACATTTACTTAACCCTTTGTCTGGCAGGCCAGGAACAATGGGAGCCCGGCCGCGGCCCCGAGCTGGGGATCCCAATTCCAGCGCTGCCTCCGGCCGGCGCTGCCGGTCCCTGCCTCCTGGTCGCAGGCGCTGGGATGGGCTGAGCAAAAGGACGATGTTGAAGACCACCAGCCTCCAGCTCCATGGAAAAGGTTGCTTGCATCCTGGTAGAGCAGAGAATTATTTTTGAAGTGTTTTCTACCAGGGCAGATAGAAGGAGCTTTTCTCGCTCTAAGCAAGTAGTGAAATACATCATTGGAAATTCAAATAATGCCCCAAATTCAGCTACATCAGCCCAGAGTTGGTGCAATTCTACTTGAAAGAATGACACCACCTTCAGAAGATGTAGTTCTTGCTGTGTACTGCTCAAGAGATAATATAATTTTACTCTGAACTCATTGCCATTTTAAGTGGAAGAGTCCAAATGTGTCTTCATTTAACAGCTTATTTCAGAACAGGTTTTCTTATAAAAGCTGGCTTTTATTTTTTTTTGAGAACATTCCTATGGTGCAGTGAATGAACCAGACTTACAGGTTCCCAGTGGAGATGGGTCTGACACTTGCAAGAGGAAAATGAGATCTCAGCTCTTGACCTGCAGTACAACAGGATAGAAACCCACAGGTCTGACTTACAGAGTCAGACAGCACTGATGAGGTACCTGCTGCCACAAAGGATGCCCGTGGGGCCACAGATGAGGAATTTTGGCATTTTGGCATGAAGGACCCCAAGGCTGCACTTCCTCACTTGGTAACCAGCCTTTAGCAGCCCTGCAGCAGCTGACGGCGGGGACAGACGCACTGGCCCAGCAACAGAGCAGGATGAAAATCCCTAAGGAACCTGAGGACGTCGAGATGAGCTCTCCCAGCTCAGCTCTCCCAGTCGTGAACAACCTGCAGCAGACTGGCCCGGGCTGAGGACAGTGACAAATGGCTGCGTGTTTGAAGCTGAGTTTTAAGTCTTTGTGTTGTCGCTGTAACGCTTTGTGCCGTTATCTGTGACAAGAGCCGGGAGTTCACATCTTTATCAGGGAATAAAGACTCACAGATCACGGCAGTGTTTGACAATATGACAGCCTTGGGAAATCTGGAATACAGAAAGAAACAAACAGCCCTTCCAGCAGAGCAGTGGTGGCAGACTGATGCTCCTTTCTCAATCCCAGTCTGGATTAGTAGGTTCTTTGAAGTGTTTTAATTATCTGCCTTTCATGTACTTGTTACCAACCACTCCAGAAGAGGAGTGAGCTGAGGTATCTGCAGGTCATCCCTTTAGGACAGGGGACCATGACCAGTCAGTAAAAAACTGGTACAACAGGCAGAGAGCTCTGGTCACCTTCTGAAGGGCACCAGCATTGACCCTTCAGACATCGTTCACAGCAGAGCCACCAGTGGAGTTACTGTGTGTTCTGAATTTAAGCAAGGGCCTAAATAGTACTTAAACCAGTCTAAATTTCACTGAACTAGGAAGTCTGCCGTGGGCATTGGATTGGACAATATGCACTGAATTTTTTCTAGTGAGAACTGAGCCCCTCTGCATAAAGAGGAGCTCTGTTCAGAGCTATTTCACTAGTCAGAGGGCTACATGCTGGTTTTAGATCCATAGGAAATTTTAGTGATATTTTGTTACTTTCTGGCATTTTTTGGACAGTGAAAGTGCCAGCTCGCTCCAACTGATAACTTATTTTTTTCTGAAGACCTATGACTGAGAACTAGTGTTTCTTCAGCGCCTCTCCATTTCCACCCCCATATGCTTGTTCTGCAATTCTGGACAAGGAACACACAAGCTTTGTACTGCTAAAGTGGAGACAAGATTCCCTTGTCTTATGCCCTGGTGTTTCAGAGATATTGTGATAGGGAGAGAAGCACATAGAAATAGGTCAAAGAAATGGTGTTATATTTGCCTGAGAAGCAAGCATCCACCATTATTCACTTGCTAAAATTAAAAAAAAAAATCAAGCCAAAAGACATCCAGGGTGTAAGTGGCTCCGATAGCTCTGGATCTAGAGGGGCTTTTGATGGAGAAGCAAAGCAGACTCTGGCTGTAGCTTGTACAACCTTTATCCTGGCAAGAGCTATAGGAATGTGACATATATTTAGCCAGCACGCCTTGAACTTTAGAGGACACTGCTGTGTAACTCATCACTCCCATTCCCTCATGCTTTTATTGAGGAAGCCTCCCAGAAATTGCCAGACATCTGATGTATTCCACTGGGAGTGAAGACAGCCCTTCTGGCGTGGAGACACCTTTTGTTTTCCCAGAGCGTTGCTGGACTGACTGCTGAAGTGGCTGTCACGCCGCAGCGGCCTGCTGTCCCCGAGCTGAGTGACATTCCCGTCCCCCTGGCAGCAGAAGTCATGTTTCCCTGTGGTGGGAGCATTTGGAGTAAAGCCCTGCGTGCCTTGGCAGTGCCAGCTGGGACCTGGCGAGCATCACCCAACACCGCCTGCCCTGGCTCCAGCCCACACGGTGATAACGGGAGCCTGCTGCTCCTCCCGGTCCCAGCCAGGGCAAGGGGAATTGCAGCCATCTTGAGCAAAGGGAAAGACATCACTGTCCAGAGGGATGAGTTCCAGTATCTCCTGTCTGACTCGGGACAGAGGGGACAGGCCACAGTTCCACCTCTCCACTGCACAACCACAGTGCTCTGGTTTCAATGTGAGCAGGATTGATTGGACAAAGGCGACAGAGCTGCCATTGCACATCGAATTATCACACAGAGGTCCCATCGGTGCAATTAAGACTCTAACAGAAGCAGCTAAAGATGTTTTTCTACACCCCACTACTGACAGGCAGAGATTTAACATTGGCATTGGGCTGCCAGCTCACCCAGGAATTGAGAACTAGTCTGAAAACACCTCCCATGTTCCTTTTTCAAACACTGAACTGAATAAGTTTCTTTTCCCCCTAACCAGAGCTATTTCGGTTTAGTTTAACAGAGAAGGATGACTTTCAGGAGTTAAAAACCATAGTACTGCTTTGTTCTGCATCTTGCCTAAGTCAAATCTCATCATTTCAGAACAGATGTATCTGCAGCAAGCCCACCAAGACAAGAACTGGTTTCTGAGTTCCCCCTCCTCAGAGCCCTCTTGCCCCAGCCCTGCCCAGAGCAGTAGTGGTGCTCTGGCGGTGGCAATGGCTGGTAATGAGCTGGCTGCTGTGCAAGGATCACGGGGCTGACACCAACTCACCAGGTCCGAGACATGAAGGAAGCTGGAAAAAGGGCATTAAGCCCATGAAACCTCAGTTAAGACACCACGGGGCTCTGCCATCCAGTAATTAACTGGCTGCCACAGGCCAGAAGATCAGCTGCAGTAGGTTATCACACACCAGAGCTGAATCCCTCACTGTCAAGCAGACACTCAGCTTGCCACAGCTGTGACAGGAGAACCAGTGAGAGCCCCAGCACTACGTCCTACACGTGAAAAAATCCCCACATTATTCATTTAATTTGATAGAAGATGGCTATAAAGCAACAGGAAACAACACGAGATACATCCAAAACTGTCATCAGGAGCCACGGGAAGGATTAGAATAAGAATAATTGCTTAAAAGTGCTCAGCTGTTATCACAACTAAACTACTAAAGCAGCCAGGACTGCCTGCATCACCCCGGTAACCCCAGGTACAGATAACTAGCTACAGGTGCAGCTCAGCAGGTGGGCTTCCCTGGGCCTGTCCTGCCACAGCCGAGCCCAGAAACTCTGGAAGTGCCCTGTCCTCATCAGCAGTTTGGGAACAGGAACAGGGAGGTCAGACCCCGTCGCTGCAAAAGAAGGGAGAAGGTTTCAAGCTTCTCCAACAACACATGGAGCACCTCTGGAAGAAGCCAAGGTTGCTTCAGACCCTGAAGCTGCATTCCTGAGACAGCACCCAGTTTAACACACTGCAGGGGCCCCAGGCAGGAGCAGGCCCGTGGTTCTCACTCTCTCCCTTGTCCTGAGCTTGCTTGGACTCTGAACCTCAAAAGCTGCACACCAGGAGAGTTGCAAGTGCTCATATGGGGTAAATGCTACATCAATGAAGGTCCTGCTTACCTGACACCACCTGGGACCAGCAGTGCCTTCATCTTCCTGCTCCAGCAACGCCCAAGCATCCAAATAACCTCCCCCAGGGCTGGGGGACACCCACTTCTCGTTTGGGCCACACAACACTGATGGAGCATCCTTTGCTCCGTGTAGGGAAGCACAGAATTAATATTTTATGCATAATTAGTAATTTTCATTCATTGCCACTTCTCTGAAGTGGCTCCAATCTATGGAGGATTTAGCTGGAGGGAAAAATAATTTCAAGTTTCTCTTCCATTGATTTAACATTTTTCCAGATAATCTTCCCAGTCCTTACATTGTTTCCCTACCTGTCATGATCTTCTTTTAGACATGATTTTGTTATCTATTACTTTAATCCCAAAATGGTGAGGGACTGCTACATGGAAAAAAAAAAGGGGGAAATAGGCCCAGCAAATGGAGTTAAGGAGAGATAGGAAGGAGCCAGGGTCTGTCAGCTCCCCGGGGCCCTGCAGGATGCCTGGGAATGACAGACAGCATTTCCCTCAGATGAGGCCAAACACATTTCTTGATAAACTAATTAAGCAAATGTGTTGAAACAATGTGAGTGTGACTTGGTGCTCGCTTGTCTGTGCGTGGCTGGGGCTGCTCCCGGGCAGGAGGCAGCCCTGAGGGGAACAGAGCATTCTTCCAGGTACGTGCGACCAAACAAAGTGCAGTTTGGGAGTGGGTCATGACCACTGTATCCGCAGTGCCTGCTCCAGGGAAGCTCAGGGGCACCCATCTCTGGGATCATCATCCCGCTGTGTGGAACAAAGGTCGCTGTATGGGGTTTGTCTGATGTAAAGTGGGGTGCTGAGGCAGACTGTGGCATGTCACTGTCCCCTTTAGCTGGTATAGCCCCCCCAGTAAGAGTTCAGCCCCAACAACAGACGTGACATTTTGTGGGTCACACCGGCAGGGCAGTGAGGGCTCCCAGCCTGGAGCAGCTGAGCACTGGCACCAGGAGTATCGAGGGATGGGCTGCAGGGACCTTCGGGCAGTAGCTCTGGGTAAAACCAGCTGCAGGTATATGGAGTTACTGGTGCTGCTGGAGGTACTGGTGGGAGCAAAGAGCAAGATGGTGGTGATACTCTGGGGAGAGAGGAAGTCTGGTGCATCCATCGGGTGAGCTGGGAGGCAGCTGCCTTGGGTTATCCTGAGCTCATTCTGTGTCCATCACTTCAGTGCTGTGCCTGCAGCCTTCCTCCTCTGCTCACATCTGGGTCCTGGACCCTGACCATGGCACATTTGTACCTTTAGACCTTCTCCTCTTTGATTACACAAGAAGCATCACTGAGTCCAGCTTGGTGTCCCCAGCATTCCACGCCTTTGTATTTTTCCTGCAGCCAAAAATAGCAAGCAGGAGAGCGGTGCCAGGGCGGCTGCCTGGGCTGGGGACTCCCTTCCTCCACCCCCTTGGAGCCAGACCATCAGCAGCAGCGAAATGAAATATTCCCATCCCACATGCTTGCTCTCAGGATGAAAGATTACATCCTATCCTTCCTTCTCCTCCCTCTTGGTCCTCCACTGCCTTCCAAACACGACGTTGGGCCACGTGTATCCGGAGCAGCGTTTGCTCAGACATGACAACCTGGACTTGACCCCTGGGGTTCTGGCTCCACTGAGTCTTCCTGGCCATTTTGGGCAGCAGGAACCTCTGTCAGCACTGGTGATGGATGGGTTCAGTGGGAGAGAGGCCTTCAGACAAAAAATCTCTCAAACAAGGCGACAGGGAAAAGTAAAATAGACCCTGAGCAGCAGCAGCTTGTGGCGAGCAGAGTTCGTGGTTCACAGCTGCAAAGGGCTGTCCCTCCTCAGGGGCACTTGGTTGTCACCACCCTTTTCTGCAGCCCGTGGTGTGCTTGGAGAGCTTTTTCTCTTGCCCGGGCATATGTTGGCTTTCAGGCTTTCACATTCTTCATCTTAACCACCAAGAGCCGGAAATAAAGCAAACAGCAGCAAACGTTTCTCTAGCATGTCAAGAAGCAGAGGTGTCGAGAGACTGCCCAAGTGGAGGGACTGCCACCACAGACACAGCACCTGCCCGAGGCCACACCTCTGGTTTTTCATAAAGGAGCTCCCAGGAATGAAGACGGTCCATGGGTATCTCCAACTAAATGTGATCAGCCTGGTTTGACCAGCAGATGACTTTATTATGTCAGGCAGGGTCAGGACAGCTTCTGGATGGGATCCATCTCCTCAGGGCTGTGCTACTTGCAAGATGTCACTGAACTCAAGATGATCTGGCATCCCTGCCCAGCACCCACCTCTTTCAGCCCTGGCTTGGAGTGGTGGCTTGCACTGCAGGAATCCCTGGAGAGAGACAGCCTGGTCTTGGAGACATCAGTCTCTTGACTCCTCTGCAGCGCTGGGGAAGCCAGTGCAGCCAGAAGAGGAAATGAGGGCAGAAGAGAGAGGATCTGACCTTGTGTTTCTGCCTCCTTTTCCAGATTAAGCCACTTCCTTATAAGAGACACACACCCTGCAGTCCAAATATTAGCTGAGTTTCCATTTCAGGCAATGCCATCAGCAGCAAACCCAACCCCAGCATGCGCCTGTACCTGCTCTCCATTGCATGACATTTTAACATTGAAATCCCATTAACTGTTCAGACAAGTCTTTCATTTGCGTATCCAGTGCAGATGGCAAGGTCACTCATAGCACCAGTAGCCTGAGCACTGGACTGGGGGAACATCCAATTGGAGGGACAAGTCGCAGCACCCCTTTACTGCTGTCCTGACTCCACATGGACGTGAGCCGAGCAGCGTTGCTTCTGGGGACAGCCGAACTCATGTCCTCCTTTATTCCACCACCTTTATTCCACCACCAAAGCAGCAGCAAGCAGCCACACTGTGCAAACCGTTTCCTCCAACGAGGAATTCAAGGGCTAATCCTTTGGGAATATTGGCTGTGACCAAGGAATAGGGGTTGCTGCTGGATGGTGACCGTGCGTGCTCCGAACCCTTGCCCTTATTGCCCGTGCCCCTCATTCACCTGGTGCTTTATGATGCGCTTTGCTAACATACATGAAATTTAATTTCCGGTTATTAACCCACAAAAAGGTATTGCTGTTTTCAGAATTACACTGCTTCCAATTAGTGTTGCCCTTTGGTTTATGGTATGTTGTTTTTCTGGAAAACCTTTGAACCAGGCTGTGCACCAGCTGAAGGGCGTTCTGGGGCTGTTAATAAAGATTAACTCTTTGGAGCAAATACCTGTTCTGGTTCATTTGTGAGGACTGTATTCTCACAAGGGAAGGGGATCTCAGGAATTCCTAGATGTCTCTTTGCTTTCCTTTCAGTTTTCTCCATATATATTTTTATGCTTTCCAGTTCCCGTTTTCCTGCCTTGCCAAAGGCAGTGTCCTTCTTTCCATTGTCACAGTAGGATGGTCTTGACAAAGTAAGAATTTTCTTCAGGAGCTGGACATTCAGCAGCTGCACTCCTGCTAGAGAAAGGCTTTGGGCTGGCTTTGTCCCATCCCTCTGTAAAAGTTGTGTAGAGAAAAAAAAACTCGTGACAGCAAGAGGAGAGAAAGTGCTTATAGTCACTTAGGAACAGTGATACACAAATTTATTTGATGTCTTGCTCATTGTTGGCTCTCATCGCTCACCTTTTCCCACACAACCATGACATTTTATGCCTCAGAGTCAGCTTTAGTGTTTCTGCTTGCTGGCTATCATTTACTCACCTCCTCTCCTTCAGACTACCAAATACAAAGACAAAAGTGTCCTCAATATATGGATTTTCACTCTGCCTGGCTTTCAGCTTACGTTTGTTATTATATTACACTTCTATCATGCTACCAAAGGCTGTAGTCTCCCATGTTCATTTATTTTGTCCTTTCATTGGACCTTCCCCAAGCAAAATATTTAAAACTAAGGGGAGAAAAAAAAAATTACCTTAGGAAATTTAGCTTTCATTCCTGACTTTCAGCCAAACAGTTCTCTAGACTGCTTGCAGCTCCCCTAGGAGACAGATGGTTTGCAATGTGGGTACTTGTGCTGTACCTCTGCCAGGCAAGTCCCATCTCTGAAAACCCACTGCTGAGTTCTTAGAGTGCCAATATGTGCAGAACTCCACTATCTCCAATTTCAAGCAAAAAGGTGTTAATTAGACTCGTTTGTGAACAGGTTTGATGTTTAAGAAGACAAGGTCAGCACGGATTTCACTGTGGTTCAGGAGCATCTCACCCTGCAGATGCAAACCCAAGACAAGATCTATGTGCTGCACAGCCATGGATCAATATAATCCTTGGCCATGCTCATTCCTTATGGAAATGGGTGCTTCATTCTCTGTCTGTTTGAACAGCCTTGTTTAATCAGCTCTCCTGGACCAGCACTTCTCCTGAAATCTGGTCTACAAAGCAACGAGCCCAAGATTCCTGAGTGGGAAATCCGTGGCAGTTCCCTGCTTGCAGTATGGCTGAATATCTGCAAGGACGTGCAGCGAGCTGAATGACTCCAACCTTGGTGGGTCTGAGGACATTTATTGCGAAAAGCAGCTGGGGAACCATCAAAGTGATTGCTCTGGGCTGATGTACGTGTTTCTAATGAGTCTCACTGCAGAGGGACTTACTCAGTGTCTGTGTTATTTACACAGGACAGCACTATCAGTAAAAGGCCTTATTATCCTCTCTGTATTTGTTTCTGTATCTTTCAGTTTAGCAACTCTCAAATTCAGTGTGGCTTGTGGTTTTTTATTATTTTTATAGCTTGTTTCCTCTTTAGTGATATTATCATGGAGCCAATAAAACTGGTTTCCTTCTACATCTGGTCAAAGGAAGATTTTGCTGGGTACACGAGTCATATTTCTGTAAATGCCTCCAAGTGAATATAAAAAGCTGTTGGAAGCAATTGAGTTTACTGTTGCCTTATGTACTGTCATTAATTAGGAAATAAAGTGAACTGCATTTTATATCACTTGTAATCAAAATGTTACAGTCTTAATGTGAAGTCTTCCAAGTGCAGAGTCTCAAAGCAGGCTCTGTTCTCGTCCAGATGAGCAGAGAGGAAAAAGGATACAGAGATTCTTTAAAATTTAAAATTCACGGCCCAGATTTTTGGAGCGCTGCCATGCAGTGAGGCAGGATGGAGGCAACTGCACCACCGGGGTGGGCAGGCAGGATAACTGCACCTGGATAACCTGGTGGCCATTGTGCTTTATGCCACCACTGCAGCATCCCAGTAACTCTGGTAAGTGGCTGGCTCCTGTATTGGGTACCATGAAGCACCCATCTTCAGCAACCACCCTTTTCCTCTACTTCAGATTAAGTTGGTGGTTTCGCCCTCTGAGTCTGCTTTCACAGAATTCAGAGTTTTCCTGATCCCCTTTCCTGCTTCCCAGTTTAAAACACCGAGCAAGATAAAATATAAATAATAAAAGAAACACAAACAAAATACTTGAAAAGAAAAGAAAGCAAAAAAAGCATTTCATCAGCAACCCTTTTTTCGTAACCTTTAACATTAGGTGCCTTTGTCAAGTCCATTAGGACCATATCTGCACTTTCCGGAGTTTGAATGCTTTCATATATTTGGCTCCATATGAACAAACTGGTGGAGCAAACATATTAGTAGATCATTTGCCATGTACATGATTCAGATACCCAGACATGTACAAAACCCAGGCAGGGATTAACCAAGTCTGACAGCACTGAAGTGACTCCAGTTCTGTGTATGTCTAAGCGATAATGAACCAAAGGCCCTGTTTGCCTTCAAATAACACACAAAATGATTAATTAGACAGAGGGCATGAGTAATAATCACAATATTATATGCTCCACCATAATGGAACGCTGCTCTCTTCTTGCTTTGTTCCTCTAATCTCTGAGAAGCAAATATCCACAGGGTGTTACCAGCAGAGTGGGAGGCAGATTGTAGTTGCTCACAGGTTATGAGCAGCCTTCTTTCCCACTGTGATTTTATACCCCCAGGACACAGAAAACCTCTTTGGAAAACACACGATTGCTAAAGGATTAAAGGGATCTGCAGGGAGAAAAAAGCAAAGAGTTCTAGTTGCAGATTACAGACTTGAACATGTTCCCATTAAATTAAATGGCAAAGTTTTCTTTGATTCAGGGCTGGATCCTGAATGCTTTATCATCAAGATATTCTTTGCTAAAAGTCATAGTTTGTCGTAGACACACATGAAAAAAAGGAACAGTTGCTCAACCTCTTATTTCCTGTTTATTCATCTCTTTCTGCTGTAAGGCAAAACCACCCTTTGGAGTATTTACCAAGCAGCTCTTCTGGCAGGGGGTTCCTGCCCTGGCGATGCTTGCGGCGAGCTGGGCACAGGCACTGCTGGGTCTCAGCCCTGGGACTCGCCCTGGCTCAGCCTCCAGCCCGCACCCAGAGTCAGCAGAGGGAGCAGCAGCCTGGACTTGCTCCTGTCTCCTTGACCCTCCAAGGAGCAGCATAGATGGCAGGTTTCCAGCACGGACTGGAGAGCTAAAGATGATGTCAGGAGCCACCTTACATGTTGGTCCCTGCCCAGAGACCAGGCAGCAGCAACTGCACGAGCCCAGTTCCAAACCGTCTCTGCAGTCCCAGCCCTGCCTCTGCCCCTCTGCCCTACTCAGCTAAACAGCAAAGAGGAAAACGGGGTGAAATCCCCCACTAACACTCAGTGCCTTTATGATGTAATCCAAGTGTCTGCCCCACTTCCCCAGGAAGCCCGAACACCGTACAACAGCCCCAGGAGAAGTGCGCACAGGTACAGTGCCAAGAAAGCGTTGTTAGGTTTGAAATCCAACCGGTGCTAAACCAGTTACCCAACTAAACAGACACACTCTTCGTTCTCCTCATTTAAGCAACAAAACCCATTTTTCTGTATTAGCTATATATAACTTTGCCATCCTCCAAGGTTAAAAATATTATCGGCAAATTCCTGTCTTCGCCTATTTTTAGTTGCTATTGTCCCCTCTGACGTTTTGGTGCACATATTGACTTGGATGCTCGTGGAGCTGGCAGAGGTTCTGCAGGGGTTGTTCAGTAGGAAGTGACCAGGGAACACAAGCTGTGATGCATTTCTGCATTTTAATTCATTAATTAGAGCTCAGCCCAAGGGAAGCTGGCGCACTTCCTCAAGCACCACTTTATCTTCTCCCCCAGGGAGCCTTGGGTTTGGAGGGAGAGAGGAGGTGATCGCACTGCCTGTGTGGGGCCCAGCCCCAAACAATGGAGTTTGCAAATGAATATTTGCTTTTTGCTACCCTATTTTTCTCCTCCAAATGACTCCCACCTCTCTTTCCTCAGACATTACCTGGTTTGGGGGTGCACTGTGCAAGCAGGATGTGCTCAAGTGAAGCAGCACCACGTTTTTCAGTCCCTGGGGTATTCCTGCTGCATCATCACTTTCTCGTGAAAACTTCTCTAGGATTGCAAGAAGTGCTTTCTCATTCAGTCGGTGAAGTAAGATGTTTCCAGCATCACCTCTTGGTCCCTCTCTGCCTTCGAAGCACCTTTTGAAGCCACTGACGGACGGTGTAAATGGAGATGTGAGAGACCCTCACAGGCTGTACCAAGCTCCTGCTTGTTTCAGTAGGACCCGAGAAAATAAGAGTGAAGGTGTCTACCTGACACTCTAGAAACACTACCTGGATAAGCTTGGGAAAACTGGTAACTATTCATGATTTAACTGTCTTTGTAACATTGCAGCAACTTCTGAAACACAGAGCCAGGCAGCTCTGCCAGCATGACTCATGAAAATCAGACTTATCCTCACCACATCTTGATCCATGTTATCCCATTCCCAGCCACTTCCCTTTCCACAGCTCTGAAGCACCCTGCACCCCACAACTGCCCTCCTTGCCAGACAAATGTCTCGCTGACATTTACACACTCTCTCCTGTGACCAACCTCGGCAAAGTTGGAGTCTGATGCAGAAGGGAAAATATTCCCTTCACTCGACATACCTACGTGTGAGAATGAAACAGGCTCGTACAGGGAAAAACCCTCGCCCTTATCAGTGTGACATTGTGGAGTCTCACGATCATAATCCAATATTAGTGTGTGATAGAGGTCCTGCTGCTGGTGCAGCCCATGCTGGGGGAGAGGTGGGACCTTGTGAGTGACCCCTGCCTGCCTCACCTCAGCACCTCCCTCAGACAGGGGGATTTGTGACTTTGGACAGGGAGAGGAAGGTCTAGGACACTTCCTTCCCAGTCACTGCCCTTGTGCAAAGTGCTCTGCAAGAAGGACAAGCCATGGGAATAATCAGATCTCTCCAGATCTCCTTCATGCCCCAAAAGCTTCTCAAATTTACATCAGGAAGGACTGTGGGAAATGTGGAGAACTCTGTGCCGGGGAGATGCAGAGCAGCTGAAGAGGAGGCTGGATGCAAATCAGTGCCTCTCTCCATCAATCCACCTGCCAAATCTGGCCCTCTTCCCCACTCTGCAGGCCACAATCTCATTTGGGTTCCTGCTCTTTATCTTGCAATTTCTCAATTACTCCAGGTTTCAAGGACCTCACCTTTTTGGCACCTGAGTAATCCATTCAAGGGTAATCAGTCTGTGCCCACGGTGCAGGTGATGGCAGTCCTTGGCTCAAAGGTTATTGTATGAAGCAGAGTTTGGCCCCCGGTCCTGCTTCTTGATAAAGATATTGGACATCAGGAGGCAGCTTTCCATGGTCACTCTCTGCTTTGAGCATGTCATGGCTTTGCTGAGGAGAACAGAGCTGAAGGCCATCAAACTCCCACATCCAACTGGGATCCATGAAAGTTAACCTTGTTCCCTCATCTTGCCATCAAATCCCAGCCAACAGGACCCAAACGGACTCTGAACCTTTCCTCTTCTTGCAAATACAGGGATATATATGTCAAAGCATTGTACTTGGATGTGAACTGGAAAAACCCTGTGCCAAATGATGGCTTACGAGCATTAAGTCTCTACTGAGAGGGCTGCACTTGAGTCCTTCTGGCACCCTGGCATCCCCCAAGCCTCTCCCAAAACCCTGCCCATAGCTGTCAGAGCCAAACTGGCCACATGTGCCTGTTCATATTTATTTTTATCTAATCACTCTAGCTCAAGGAAGGACATTTAACATGTCAATCATATTCCCATTACTGTAGCGATTCATTAGTGCAGTGGAATGAAGTCCTGAGAGAAATTCTCTTGAAGGAAAGGGGTGGAGAAACAGGCTGGGAAGTCTGCAAGGTTAATTCCCTGGGGAATTGCTTTACTTTTTAATTCAGTGCAAATTCAATCATGCTTGCCAGCTATTTTAAGGAAAAAACAATTACCTCAGGTGCTAACACGCTGCGGAGACAAGGATAACTTGGGACTGCTCTGAGTTATATCCCTAAATACAAACCAGACTGGAGTTATTCCTAACCAGGGGCAGGAGAAACAGGACAACAAATGGCACTGCTCACACAGGCAGCCACACGCCACCTCCCCCGGTTTGAGATCTAAACATAATATTAAAGTTCAGTGTGACAGTCATTAGATGATGCTAGAAAACCTTCTTTTCCTTTATTTTCCACAGCCTGTACCAGATAATTCCAGCAAAACAGCAGCCTGGGCAGCAGCCCGTGATTATTTGCACCCCACACAGATCAATGGGATGCAAAAGAGCTCCTGAAAGCCCAACATTTGTCCCTGGCCCGGACTCCAGCAGCCTCTGAGAGCATCCATTTATAACAGAAACAGTGGAGATCCCTCTCAGCACTACAGAAAGGCTCTTTACGTCATAAATTGTATTTAAAGACTCTTTCAAGGAGACAAGCAAATTTAAGAGGGCAGTTAGCTCCTGGCACTTAGATGCATAACTTTATTTGAGTATTCAATTTCCTCCTTCATTCATAAAGTAAACAATCTGAGTTATCTGAAAGTGACTGTATACTCCTGCAGTGTTTTCTTAAAAGAGTCAATAGGAGCAAGGCGACATAAAATGCTTCAGAGAGCATGACACAGGAAAACACGAGCCTTTAAATTATACACATTCAGGAAACGGTTGAATTCAGCATTTTAGATGGAAAGGTTAAAATGTTTGTGCTGAATTGTATTAAATCTTTCACCAGTAAATCCTGTAGGAAGCAGAACTTTTGAAGGAACCTACTTATTCCCAGTGTCTAGGAAAGACTCCCAGAGTTTCAAAGGAAAAAGTCCATTAATCTCATTGGACAAGTGCAATCTAATAAAAGCTGTTGTTAAGTTAAGGCAACTTGGTTAAGTGTTTTCCAAATTTAGTTTATTCTCCCCCACCCCCCAAAAAATCCCTTTTTGGTTTGAAATGGAGAAGCTTTGTTGCTTTCCAGCCTGAAATGGGCTTTTTTAGGAAGATGTTGCCAGTCTTCGGGGAACTACAGCTGGGTGCTGGCAGGAGTGGCCAGGGTTCCTCAACAGCAGCTCAACTCTCCAACTCCAGGATGGGTTTGTAGATCCAGGTCCCCCAGCAGGACTAAGCCACTGTTCCCCAGCAGTGGTTTCACTTCTCAAACACAATCCAAACTTTACTATACGGATTGGTTTTACCCCAATTCCATGATAAAATCCAGAGCCAGGAAACCAGGGCCATTTCTGCCACTGACCTCACGCTGGACCTTTTTCAGGTCACTTTGCCTCATGACATCCCAGCTCCAACCACTGGTGAAATACGGATGTGGCAGATGACTTCTGACACAAAGATGACACCAGAAAGTGCCCTCATAACTACAGGGTTAAAAGTGGGGAGCCAAGCTTGAAAGTCTGATGGAGTTTAAACATTTTGCCTCTGTTTGACCAAAAATCTCTCTGGGGAAAGGAAGGAAATCAACTGACAACAGGGGAGCATAGTCACAGCCTCTTTCCAAATTAGAACAGAGTTAATAATTTCAGTGGAGCACTGAAAATGCACAGCTATATATTTTTAAAAGGAATTTAGCACTTCTGGAGTTTCGAGTGCCTGACGATCCAAAGCACTGAAATTTTTGAGCTTCCCTCTGGTCAGTTCAGCTTTGGCTGGGAAGGGAAATTCTCAGCTTTCTTACAAAACAAACTAAAAGCAAAACAAACCACTTTTCCTGGTGAGACTTTCATTCAATTCTGCAGACTCAGGAAGCTCCCAAGATAAGCCTCCACTCCAAGGATCCGCTCCACACTGAAGCCTAGACCCAAGCTGGCAATTAGCAGGAGCACAGAAGGCTTAACGAATTACCACGTTTGGGCAGCCTGACTCAGGAGGGAAAAAGAACCTGAGCCTTTGCCTTGTGTTTTCTGCAGACCAGTTGTGCACCTCAGTAAAAGGCATCAGTGATAACAAAAAGCACGTCTGTCTCCCAAGAAACCTTCCAAGGAAGTCCCCAGATTTCTTGCTTCTGAGTAAGACTGAGAAATCACAGCGATTTCTCCATGACATTTTTTTTTTTAATCCTAGTTTTGGGTTTCAGTGAGACATTCAGAAACACTTAAATACGAGTTTAAAAAAGTTTGTAAACCTCAAATTAGATTCTGGTTTTGTTTGATTTGTTTTCTGATTAAGAGGTAAGTAGATTTCTATTTTATCCAAACCAATTTCCCATGAATTAGGGACTGATCTTTAGCCAGTTATTCTTTGAAAAATCAAAACTAAATTTAATTACATGAGTGGAAGGCAGCTATTTAAAAAATTGTGGATAGTACTGTGGTTTTATTTTTGGCTTTTGCCTCCTGCAAGTGGAAGAGAGTTGGGTTGCCATTTATCCAGGCTGCTTTTAAAAACCAAAAGCAACTCCACCCCCGGTGACCTTGCTCAGCTTTCTCCAGATGTATCTGATTTTGTGGTTATGTTCCCAGCCCCACTGACACCACTGTGGCCAAAATGATTGGTGAGGTACCAACCAAGCCACAAAGGCGAAGTAAGCCAAGAAAAGTGAAGAGGTATCTCCATTTCAGAGCAACCATAGGCTTCAAGAAGTTTAAGATAACTTTTTTTGTGAGCACAGAGACCTTCTGAAACCGGGAGCTCCTGAGGAGAAGGTGCCAGCATCTCAAGGCAGCTCGTGGTGTCTCCAGTGTGCCCCGGCTGTCCCAAAACTGTAAAAAGCAGTGCTTTATAAAAGTCCTGTTCGCACTTTGGTTTAGACACGTCTAAAATTCGCAGGGGTAGGAGACAAGAGCAGGCCCAGCACCCCCTCCCCATGAGCCCCCAGAGTGCCCTGCTCTCCCAGCCTTGAGACTTTGAGGTGATGGGGCAGAT
The DNA here is from genome assembly GCA_013397725.1 of Rhagologus leucostigma. Lineage (NCBI taxonomy): Eukaryota > Metazoa > Chordata > Aves > Passeriformes > Rhagologus > Rhagologus leucostigma. The sequence goes on along the minus strand of VZTD01003572.1, from coordinate 1,143,758 downwards.
ATGGCCCTTCTCTCCCCAGATTTGATGCCATTAACACCACAAAGGTATCACTGTCCCTGAAACTGGAGGGCCCAGGGCACCTCACAGAGCAGGGAAAGGAGGGAACACGAGGACACAGCTCTGCATCTTTTCAGAAGGTGAGGGCAAGCAGCAATGTCAGAGTCAATGACCTCGAGCACGGCCATCCAAGGAGGAGCACTGTTATTAAAACTGGCTGCTCAGAAATGAGCTATCCGTTATTAATATTTTAAATTGCTAAATCCTTTCTAACCATGTGTTAATATGAGGCAAAGCTGCATGATTTAAAAGCAAAGCTCAAGCTACTGTCAATCACTCCCGGGCACGTAGCAAAGCCTGCTGCAGGAATACTGATGAGACTGACTTTCCTTCTGGGAGAGATGCTTCTGGAACAGCTTTGCTGGGTCCTCAGCCTCCTTCCAGAGAAGGTGAGGGGTCTTTCATGTGTTGGGACTGTCCTGTGAGCCACAGACACTGCATTCACCCTGAATGCACAGCTCAGGACAAAACTGGCACGCCAGGCTCATGCTCACAGACCCTTTTCTGTAGATGCAAGGCTGGATTTAGGATCAAGCTCTGCAACGAACCAAGAGAGAAACACATTCAGGTATTACGTCCTTTTACCTTTGGTTTTTATCATGGGATATCTACACACTCCAAAGGAACTGCAAGATTCACAGAGGAAGAGTTTGCTCTGGGGGAAAGCCTGGTTTTGGGCATGAACTGAAGAAACCCAAGATGAAGATAGGAAGTTCGGAGTTGCTGTTGACTGGGATGAACTTAGAGGCAGAGGAATGGCAGCCTGTGTTTATCACTTTTTCCTCCTTAAGGAAGGTGATAGCAACATGTTCAGCTACACCTGAGTGCCAACTCAATCCCAGATCTTGGCTTGTTGTTATATCTGCATTATTTAATAAGAAATATATACATATTCTATCCATGATGACATAATGTGTTAAAAACGGTTTAGGACAGCAGAAAAGCCAGCTTAAAATGCTTCCAAAGCCATTCCCATGGAGTGAGGCTTAAACACCACCATCATTCCTGACTCACCATTAGCTATCACCTTCCCCGTAACTTCCGTGCTCCCGTTTGGTGCTGTGGCATTATTAATCAGGGAGGAAAGATGTCAAGGTCAGGCTCAGGAGCGGTAATCACCCTGCAGTTCCCACGCAGTGATGGCCTTGCCAGTGACAGAGCACCCACGGCACGGGGAATATGCTCCCACAAAGCAAACAAAGGTGGATCTGAATCAACTGCCTCCCCAAAAGGGCACTTTCTGGTGCCCTTTGAGCAGCAGCAGCAGCTTCCCCGCTGAACATTCCTGTTGCAGGTCCCCACAGACACACACAGAGTGTCTGTTACGGCCTCCAGGGGTAAATGATTAACGCCCATTCCACCTTGGCGCTCACCTTAGTTCTGCTCACACAGGAGGGGTGGGGTCTCCAGAAGTGTTTCCCAACCCCCTGGCTGAGGCCACAGCACTAAAAGTAGCTTTAGCACCCCCCAATCAGGTGTCACAGTGGGCTCCCGAGGCTAAATTCCTGTCATTTCCATTCATTTCATGAGCTGGAGCTGTTCTTCTTTATTGCAAGCAAGGAGTGAACAGATGGGAGGAATGACACCAACACCTGCAATAACAGTGATGTGAGGGCTCTGCTCCACATCCTGTCTGTGCCCACCTCTCCTTTCCTCCCAACAGTCTTTCAGGTGGTCCCACAGAAGGGTCAGTCCCATGCCTTTCCCTAGGGAAGGGAAATGTGAGCACAGGCGAAACTGGAACAAGGGCTGGAAGTTTCTACCAGCGTTTGCTTGGAGCCATTTGCTTGGTTTGGAGAAAAAAAATCATAAGCACTTTACCTTGCTCTTTTCTATCCATCTGTTCCCCCAAGTGTGCTTATTTGCACTCATTCCCAACATGAGGGCTTCCAAAGCTTGCCCAGGCATGAAGCAACAAGTTTTGCACCCAAACCAAGACAGAATCTTCTACTTGAATGATAAAATTTTCCTACTTTCTCCTGTTTTCTTCTAGGTCATCAGGAAATGCAAACAGCATCCTCTTTATTAATTGTTTCTATGGAAGAGTGGCTGAGTAGTACTACCTTGCACCGGCTGAGGAACTGGCCCTGGAAGCAGCTCAGCCTCCAACATTTTCAAACAGCACAACGGTAAAGGTCCGCTGTTGGCCACATTTAACACTGCTCTGGAAATGCTTGCTATGAAATCTTTCTTGAAATCCCAATATTAACGCATTTCCTAGCGATGTTAAGGAGAGCCTGGAAAAACAGGGCAAAGGCTGGTAAACCCCAGCAGTCCCAGGGCATTATAAAACTCTAGGTGAGGATGCTTTTTGTCAAGTGTGACCATAAGAACTGTCCAAAACTCCTCATCTTTCCTCTCAACACCTGCTGTATCTGTGACATGTTACATGTGGTGGTGCTCTTGGGTAGAAATTTTACTGGAACATGGGATCTGGGCTTTTCAGAGAAGAAGACTGGATGGGGAAAAACTCCCTTTAACAAGAGCCTTTTCGGAATGTGCTGCTCAACAAGCTTTCCTTTGAGGAGGAACTTCTTTGAAATAAAATCACTTTGCAGAAGGTGTTACTGCTCCTCATTAAGTGTATTCTATGTAAATTTGATACTGAACAGAAGAAATTCTTGGAGATACCACCTCCTACCAACCCCTGGCCACAAAGCTTTCTCCAGGAAGGACCACCTGATGTGATGAAAGGACCGGTGCTGTTTGTTTTCTTCTTCTGTGCATACAATGGTGATATTGAACATTCAGCTCTGCTTTAGCTGCTGCACAAGTAAATAGCCTGGATATTTAATTACTGCAGCACATTGACCTGGAAAGCAACATGAGTTGTTTTCCCTGGCTGGCACGTAACACCAGCTTGGCAAAAAACCCCGAAACATTGGACAGGAGCAGTGAAGCAGTGGACAGGGACTGGGAAGGAACACTGGATTTGCCTCTGTGCATCACCAAGCACTTCCAGAGTGATTAAAAACCAGCAGCAGAGCCCTACAACTCTTCATCCCCTGGAGCACTGCTGTACCTGGCTTCCACCTTCTTTCCAGGAGAAATCTCTCAGATTCACACGGTGCTTCACAGATTTTTCAGCCACAGGACCAAGGAAAGGAAGTTTGATGCCCCCATCCCTTATAACCACAGTGGGCGTGTTCCTCAGCTGGCACAATCCAGCCAAACCAGCGACGTGGTGTGCAGCTTCTCCTGGGGGCTGTGTGTCCCCAAGGCTCGTGCGAGGAGCAGTCAAACCCTTCTGCCAGCGGGCTGGGATTTGCAGTTTGGGCAGTGCCCAGGCGGCAGCTGAGCTGCCACACAAGTTGTGCTGAACATTTCTGCGTGCAGCACAGGAAAAATGATGGTTCTGTGCTCCAGCATAAAAGTGACACCCCATTAGAGAGTCTGGGGCTTTGGGGGTCCGGCAGACGTGAAATCACAACTTTCCATTTTCCGCGTAGAAATCTAAAGGAAACAAACTTTTTTTTTTTTAAAGCAACTTCTTGGGTGAGCAATGATTTTATTGTGCTATTAATATGACCATAAACAAGAACAACATGTGTTTACAGGCTCAAGTGCTTCATTACTCGCTCACTGACTTAGTAGAAATCACCGTGGCATCAGTTTAAAGTGCAAAATGGAGCAAATCATTGTAGTCATGTTGTAAAATCATCTGGGCAGGCAACCTTTGAACAAAGGCAATTGATAGCTCCGAGGCAGCTGTACAACAGCAGTAAACAGAATAGTTGTCCACAAGCCACCAGACCTGCAGGAGAACAAATACACCCCTTGCCTTGGAAGGGGGGGGGAGCACCAAGGGAGCCTGAGAAAGGTTTGGGAAAGAGAAGTAAAAGTTGTTCTCTGAAGGTGACAGAGCTGCTGTTGGCACAGCGGGTCGGGCAGGGTCCAACCTGGCTGAAGCTAGGAGGGGTGGGGCAGTGCCTGCTGTGGGGGGAGCCCATATCCTGGTCAGCTGCAGGGTCTGGTTCTCCCAGACCTCAGTTTTGTGTCTGATCTCCTCCAGTTGTGTCACCCCAAACATTCAAAACCCTGTGACAAACTCTGTGGGCTGAGCTGGGCTGTGCCACCAGGAGGCTGTAGGAGCAGGACTGAGGATGCAGCACGAACTGGGAAGATCCAAACTTTCCCATGGTTTTTGTTCACACCTACTGGGGCAAATGCTCCTCTTTGCCATGTAATGGAGGGTACGAAGGGACATGGATTCCTCAGGGAAGGACTTCAAAGTGGCAGCTGGGGGGGCAATGGCTAAATATTGCATGGGTCCCCCTGGATGTGGGCCTGCAAGCCTGGGACCTGCGCAGGGGTGCTGGCTCCTCTGTGGGTGCAAGGACCTGGAGAGAAGGAATTTCCCCTGTCCCACAGGGCTGGGCAGACACACTGCCTCCGCCATGAGGAGACCGAGGGACTCAAGTCTGCGGGGATCGTTCCTGCCTTGGGAATGGGAGTGACAGATTGGAAGACGCCCCCAAGAAATGAAAAACCAGCGTTGTGGATGATGTCATCCAGTGAGGGCAGGGAAGGAGCAGGAAGGAAAAATTACACATGTCCCAGTTGTTTCACTTCTTGTCCCTCTGCCTCGTTTCGTCTGTCACCAGCCCTCGGAGCATCCTGACGCCCGGTCGACGGTTACCAACAGGCAATAAATAAAACCTCTGGAGCCACTGGTGTCAACATCTTGGCATTGTTTAGGTCTCCTTGTTTGCCTTTAAAATAACTCTCCTCCTCGGGGTCATGCAGATGAAAAAGCAAGGACCCCCTGCCATCATCCATAGAAATCATCTTGCCATGACTTGTGCTGTGCTGCGTTTTTTTTCTTCCTGCAAAGTTTGGAGTTTGGGGAGCTGCCTGGGAGCGCTGCTCCTTACCCTGGGCTCTGCTGCATCTTGCCAGCCTGTGCCTTGACACGTCACCCCGGGCGCCAGCAGGTCGCCTGAGCTCGGGCCACATCACCCAGTTCCCTGACTGCCAGAGGCACAGTTTGGGCTGGATTTGGGATGGTGTTACCCTCCAGTCCCGTGCTGCTGGCTTATCTGCTGCCTGGCTGTGCCTGGCTCTGCTGCGGATGTTGGCCAGCCAGAGTGTGGAAAAACAAACGGTGCAGATGTGGATCCATGGTCAGAGCCTGGCCCTGCAAACACGGTGTGCCAGTGCTGGCCTGGCACTGGAGGGATGCCGTTCCATGACAGCCTTTGCCCTGGCACTGGAGCTTGGCATCATGCAGGCTGCTAATGAAGCTCTGGAGGAACAAGAAATACTCCTCCAAAGACAGTTTTCACCCATGGGCTTTGATAAAAGGGTGGCTTGAACCCCCACCATGCCTGCACTGACCAGCCCCTGCAGGTCAGTGCTCCCCAGCACCTGGAGCATCTCCTTCCCTCCAGCAAGGGCTGCGTGGTGGAAAGCATCATCCTCCATCTCAGCTGAGTTGTGACTTGATGTCAGATTCACTCTCCCTGATCCTCTTTAGCCTGTTGTTTATAATAAAAATCAAGCGATCCATCTCTTCTGACAAGAGGAAGAGTTGCTCCAGGAAGCCCTGGACAGGTCAACTTCTATATTAAGGAGCTATTACTTGACAGTTTCCTGGCCATGAATAGCTGTACAGCGAAGCTGGGGATTTTATTTAGAAATAACAAATAAAGTAGGCCATAAGTAACTTCATGACCTTGCTCCCCCTTCATTTCCCACCCATCTCTCCTCTTCAATATGGTCTTCTCCTCATCCCCAGGTTCCTTGGGACTTTCAGAACCCCCTTAGAGAGCATAGCTCCCCATTTCCTACTTCTGAGATGCTGCAGAAACAAGCTGTTGCCAGCTTTTGGAAGTGTGGTGTGGGTTTTGCATTACTGAAGATCTTTTGCTACAGCTCAGCTCCAAGAAATTGTTTTCTACTTGGCCTTCACTAAAATAATTAAGAAGCAATCTGCTCTGCATGGCTGAAAGCTGGAAATCCTCCACTCAAAACATCCCCAAAACTGGATTCAAACAATTACATCTCCAATATATCCCTTATTTTTCAGTCCCTCAAGACTTTCTTTGAAGTTTTGGAGGACTAACTTCTGATTTTCTAATGCTCACACTTGGCAACATCAAAACCAATCAGGAAATACAAAAGAAAAACCCAGCATTTTAGTATTCTTTTATTATTGGGAGGTTTTGACCATTTTTGTTGTGTCGTTTGCCTAAAATAATAATAAAAACCTCTTTGTTTGGAGCTGGAAAGGGAAGAGCAGCGTGTTTATTTCATGTATGACTCATCAGCTCAGTGGTGATACGCAAAACGCTTCAGAAGCTAACACTCTATAGAGATGATCATTTTTAATATAAAACAGTAAATGTTTAAAACAACCATTGCTTTTTTTTTTTTCCTCTTTTCTTCCTGTTGTGGCCAATAAAACATAAGGCAGGCCACGTAGCTTACATTTTAATAAAATTAAGTTATTTGGTGCCATGTTATTACAGTCTTTTATTGGAAAGTGGAATAAATTGCACACAGTGGAGTCATAGGAGGGAGAAATCACTGCGAATAAACATAGATTCTGGGATGCATTTATTTGCTGGTTTCATCTCAGAGGAAGAAGGCTTTCCCCGGGAAAACGGAGGTGGTCCCGGGGTTCTGGCCTTGGGGACGCAGCCCTGGGTCGCTCTGGGGAAGGATGAGCTTTTTGGGGACCTGGTGCCATGGTGGGGTCATCCCAGCCCCATCCAGCTGGCGTTTTCCATGGGCATCCTCCAAGAGAAACCTGTCCTGCAGCTGTGGCTCGACCCCCCGCAGTCCCGGGGTGCTGGGGCAGCTCGTCCTCCTGCCCGTCAGACAGCCGAAAACATTGGTCCCGAGGCTTTCTGCTGGAGGCTGGGGGTTCCTAGGCGAGCGCCAGGGCGCACCAGGAGTCCTGCCGGAGGGGCACACTCAGCCCAGGCTGCGGGGCCATGCTGCTGGGGGAGAAGGTGTAGTCCTCGGGTTCGAACTTGAACTCGCCGTGGCCGCCGGCCAGCGCCTCGTCCGACTGGCTCTGTGCCTGCTCCAGGGAGGGAAGCAGAGGGGCATTAGGAAGCCTGTCATTAACCACTGGCCCCTTGTCATAATGCAGAGGTTGGATTGTGAGCAGGATGGGTTATCCCTGATGCTACAGTTCCCTTCAGAGCAGTCCAGAGCTGGGCAGGAAGGGTGCTGCACCCTCAATGCACCCACAATGGTCAGGCAGAGGGGAGGAATTCCAGGGCCCACCCGCATTTATTCACTGATTAAATGAATAGTGTGTAGTTTGGAGATCTTTAGGTGTGTGTGTATTTTTTCAGGGCACAGCACAAACCAGATTTCTTGGTTTCAAACAAAAAGATCCCTATCCCATACGGTGTAACTGGTGCTGCACCAGGCACTTGGGTGCTGGGGCTGAGCTTCCCCTCCATACACACATGTCCGTCTCAGGGAGCACGTAGGCTCAGCACAAAGACAGTGTTGGGCCACAAAATTTTGATGTGTGTGTTGATTCAGAGCCTTTTTTTCCTGTATCAAGATGAAATAGCAACCAGCCCCTAGGAAAAGCTTGGGACAGAAGTGGGGCCTCTGACAGCACCACAGCTCCGTGGTCACTGAGCACCCCACGGCTCTAAGGTGCAGATAACACATGCCCAGGGAGCCTTTTCTTGGGAGCTACAGAGGATTCGACCCTGGGCTGATCTCACCAACTCAACAGAGTTGTGACTCCCATGACTTCATGGCAGGAGATGGGAATTAAACTCAGCTCTGCACTGAAGCATTTTCACCACCTCTGGCCAGTTCCCCACTGCAGGATGAAAGATCCTATGGGAAGCCAGCAGGCTGGAGACCTTTCTCATCCGCAGCATCTTGGCTCACGCTCCCTGCTTTTCTCAGCCTGAGGGAGTCCCCAGGCTGGTGGCCACAGCGCAATGAATTAATTGCTTAACCTCATCAAGGCCCCCCAGGGCAGCGGCCATGGAGGTGTGTGGATCATCCACCCCAGCAGGCGATGGCTCTGGGCCCCGTTCCTTACCTGGGACACGATGGTTTGTCCGGGATACTGTGAGGTTGTGCTGGGCTCTGACTTTAAAGTGACCGTGCTGTCTGAGTTGGTAATGGAAGAAGGGGAGTTAGTGGCCGAAGTCGTGGATCCTGGAAGACAATCGGCAGAGGGCAGTGAAGCAATGGGGGTGAAAATCTGCTCTTAAAGAAATTTCTATTTTAATGGCAACCATGACATCTCATGGCATGACTCTACTGTTCTCTTTCTACCACATCTCTGTCAGAAAAGGTTTTGTATTTGGCTGTCAAGAGCCTGATGGAGGAGGAGGGAACCCTTTCAAAATCTGGCAGTGTTTTTTCCCCCTTTATTTAATTTAGCCCAAATCTTCTTGAACATGAGCACTGCTGCACTGGAGCCAGGTGCCCACAGCCCACAGGAACCTCACAAGAATATGACAGCACCGAGATGTCCTACCAAGCATCCTCCTATCACACGAGGTCTATACATAAATACAGGCCCTAGATCTAAAGCAATTATCAGGGAAAAAAATCACATTATTTTTTAATTATCATAATTTCCTGCAGAAGACATGTTGAAGTGAACTGTGCTCCAAGGCCCCAGGATGGATCATAACAGCACTGTACCTGTTGAGGCTTTGCCTTTGGTAATGTTTTTAGGCTTCCTTTTCCTCGTCTGGATGCTTTCCTTTTTCATGGCCAGAGGTCGTGGTACCTTGACATTCATAAAGTTTGGAATCATTAATATTGTATTTTATTCAGCTCCTTCCCACACGTGCTGCTCTCCTATTTCTGTGCTGTGGCTCATGCAAAGCACCTAAAGTCCTTGTCCTTCACTAAGAGCTATTTTTCTCTGCATCAGGCCTTGGCTGGAAGATGTATAAGGCTAACAGCTAAGGCTTTCCCACAAATTTTGTTTTTTCCTTTATTTCCTATTTTTCTTTTCCTGATTTATTAGTGACCTTTATGACAGGGCCCTATTAAATTACACTGACAGACTGAGAGCCTACAGGGCTCAGAGGGAATGGGCATGGGGTAAAGAAGCTTCAGCCTTTATGGCAGAAGTTTGAAGAAGCCTTTATGGAGGGATGGAGTCTCCTCTTTGGCTGATGGACACATCCCCAGCAGCTCCCATCCTCTGTGGGTAAATGTTATCAGCCTCCATGTGGGCTCCTCAGCCTCCTTCACACATTCTTAATTAGCACACAGAGAAGAAATGCGCTCCTTATCTCAGCTTGGGTTTGGGGAGCTTCAGTCTCCAGCTACTGGAGCCTGGTAGGCTTTCATTTCATGGAATCCTAGGATGGTTCGGGTTGGAAGGGATCTTAAAGATCATGTAGTTCCAGCTCCTGTGCCGTGGGCAGGGACAGCTTCTGCTATCCCAGGTTTCTCCAAGGCCCATCCAGCCTGGCCTTGGACACTTCCAGGGATGGAGCATCCACATCTCTGGGCAAGCTGGGAGCATTCCAGTACTCCCTCAGCCTCACCCTGGAGAACCACAGTAGACTGAGCTTTTAAGTGTTCAAGGAGACGGGAGTGTGGTGCAGCTCTTCTGGGTCCAGTCCAGAGGCTGGTCCGTCCAGAGCTGATCTCCTAGACCTGCTGGGCAGTGATCCCAAACCCCAGAGATCCCAAACCCCCGTGATCCCAAACCCCTCTGTGGACGTGCTCCTCACCCCGTGGAGCTTCATGTACAAGCCGCAGGCGTTGCAGACGGGCTCGCCCTCGGCATTCCTTCTCCACAGGGTGGTGTTGGTGGTGTGGCAGTTAGTGCAACAAAGGCCAGCACGTCTCGATGAAGACTTCAAAACAAGCAAACAAACACGTGAGTGCGCACACAGGAGTGATGAACTGGGAAGTTTCCCTTCGTATAAAAATCAGATCTCCAAGTACACCATATTCCCGGGAAATGTGAAACATGTGCGAGAGCCAAATTCAGATCAAAGAAATTGCATTCAAATGAGATCATTCTAATTTGCAAGTGTTTGTTTGGTTTGGGGTTTTTTTTTTGTTTTGGTTTGGTTTTTGTTTTTTTTAAGATTGATAAACCTGGAAAATATCCTTGCAACTTATTTCACAAACTTCCAACAAATCTGCTGGAAGTGATCAGGACTCAGAACATAGAGAACTTCCCTCCGGGAGATCCACTCAGATGGAGAAAGAGATGTAAAATGCCAGCCGGGCTTTAAAAGCACGAAGAAAACTCATGCTTTAAGTGAACTCTTCTGTTTTCCTACACTCTGAACTACCACTAAAGTTAGCAACATCCCACTTAATCACTGGGTTAAGACAACTGGAATCAGTCGGCTGAACTGAGCAGAACTAAACTGAACTGGTCCATGGTGAGACCAGGGAGGTTATTCTTCAAGTCTCACAGATAATCTGTTCTCTTACAGGCTACAGAAACACCCTGCAGATGTTAATTAATGACATATTTTGTGAGTGCAGTGATTGCTGGCTCTGCAACATTAATAATTCCAAAAGGAGAAGGAAAACGTTCTGGCAGAACCAGCAGACTCATTTCTGACAACTTCCCTCCAAGCCGCTGGAAAATTCCCATCTCTCTTTATACAGACTTGCCAGCTCAACAGGCATTTCATTCGAGAGTGTCTTAACACCAAGTATTGAAACTATTTCAATAAAAGACCTCACTAAGTGTAAGATACCCATGGCAAAAGTAATATCTCAGGCTCTCCACATTCAGGTGTCTAAATAAGTTCTTCAGCTATCAGAAAAAACGCTTTGAATCTGCTCAAAGGAGGATGAAAGGTGATGCAGGCAATAAAGAACTCCCTGTTTGTTTATTTTTCCATTATTGCTTGATATCCTGGCTGAGCAATATAATAAATGAAGTGGGAAGAGTAGGAATAAAAATTAGATGTTTTTACAAGGTTAGCAGTCAAATAAAGATCAGCTTTGAATTTCAAGAGGCACAAGTGACATGCCCTAGGTTTGATTCACTCGTTGCTCAGCAAAGAGGTCTCAGCAACTATTTGCAGATAATGGCATCGCTTTGGGAGTTATTCAGCTCGCAAGAAATAACCAGGCAAAAATAATAACACACCAAGGTGTGAGCTGACAAGCCTGGCACAGAGGATGAGACAATCTTTGTCCCTAATAAGGGACTTGGTGTCACAGCAAGATCCTGGGGCAGCTACAGGGTGCCCTTAGAGCCTTTCAGCTGCCAGGGCTGTGCTGCTTTTCCCTGCAACCAGGAGGGACCTTGGCTCCGCTGGGAGCAGAGGGAGGTGCTGAGCACCTGCTGGATGCAAGGATTCCGAGGTCCGACTCCTGCTGTGGGTGCAGAGGGGAATTTGGAGGCACTCAGCTCTGGGACAACGGTGCCTGCTGCAATCTGTCCTCGCCTGCAGATGGGGAACGGCCAACACGAAGACCTTTGGAAAGTCTCAAATTTTCTGGGCCACCACGGGTCCCTGTGAGGGAGGGACACACTCTCCCTGTTTCACAGGATGCTTTGTCCGCAGCTTGCAGATGAGGTGACAGTGAGACCTGCAGCTCTGGTGGCCCAAGGGTAATGCCAGCACTGCCAGAGCTCTGCCCACCCTGCCAGCCCTGCATCACAACCTGCTCGTGGGCTTCCTGATGGAACAGTGACAAGTGCCTTCCACACATCCTGAATGTCACTCTGCAGGCTGGCTCCTCCTCGCACAGCCAGGGAGAGAAGAAACCATCCTCCACCACCAATATTACAATTTAAACCTCAGAAACCCCATGAGAACCTGCCCCTGCACCACAACCTGCCAGCTTAGCAAGGAAGAGACAGTCAAGGCTACCATTGCTCACTGAAGGACGAGGGTACAATACATTATTGCAGGTTTCCCAGCAATTCTCTTGAAAGAAAATGCATTTCTGCCTGCCTCCACCCCACTGCCTTTGTACCATTCTGACCTTGTCTAGGAAGTTGTTGACTTCAACATTGTGCTCAGTGTTTATTTATACAAATGCACCATACACTCAAACAAAAACTCTTCACAGACCTGGCTTGACAGCCAAGTGCTGCTGATAAACACAAGGAATGGTGAGTTGGTGCCTATTGAATTAACTGTGTGTGAGACCTGCTTGGAGAGCCCAAAAAATTCGGAGCCAGCAGGGCAGGTCCTTCGGAGGGAGACCAGGCTGTCAGGGACTTTGCTTCACCTCCTTTTCAAAGGTGGAAAAGAAACCACCAGGTTTCACAGGAAAAAAAAGGCACTGAACCCCCAGATTTAATCAATGCTTCTCTGCCCCCATGTCCAGCAGATTCGAGGGGACCTGTGGTTTACAGGAAAGAAGCTGTAGCGCAGCGTGCTGAGATGGCTGAGCTCAGCTCCCGAAACTGGGGAAATCTGAGGCTCAGAGCCAAAGGCAGCAGCATCCTCTGCGATTTCCCTTTGTTACTACGGCTCTGGGCAAACCTGCACCGTGGAGGACGAGGGAGCAGCAAGAACTGAGGGGCAGAAGAAAACCAAGGCACACACCACAAGCACTGGGTGGTTCTAGGGTCCGACTGGCTTGTCCAAAGGCTGTGATGAATCCCGTCCCCACCTTCCCCAAAAGCGTCACCAAACCCACTGCGCACTGCAAACTGTAAAACGCACAGGCTGAAAAAATTGCTCCTGGGCCGAGGTGGAAAAATTATCCTCTGAGCCAAGCTGGAAAAATTCAGATTAGTCCTTCAGCTCAGGATTCTGCTGCATCTGCCCCCCATGCTGCAATGTGCAAGGTAGATCCCCTCCTAAGAGGGGAAGTAGCACGAGCCATGAAACTCCACCAGCTGCTCCTGGTTCCAAAAGTGATTTGGCTTTTCAGACCAGGTCTAAGATATCGACTTGTGAAACACACCGAGAAACTTTGGCTAGAAAAGGTGCTGCCTAAAATAAAGTGCTGCCTCCACCCTCCTCTAACACAAACCCTTTCTGCTGAAAGCCACAGCATTTTGAATCCAGACACAGGCTGGAGCAGAATGGCTGTCCCTGCTGTGCAGAGGATGTTGCCCTTATCTCAGAAAAAAAAAAAGAAACAAAAAATGAAGTGGAAACTACATTACTGCTGCTCTCCCTCTCCCATGCACGAGCAGGCTGAGCTGCAAGACATCATTCCTGCAGTGTTATCTGGGCCATGCTGTGTTCTCTTCTGCGGGACTTTGCTTTGTGAAAACAGAAGTCAGAATAACTCCCAGCGCAGTGTCTACGTACAGAACAAAGGTCGTAACGTAAAGGATGAAAGCAACCATTTTTCTTTCCTGTGTGTGTATTTCACCGCACTGTGAAAGCTGATTTCACTGTTCCTACAGCCATGGAGTCACTGCATTCACTGCTCTGCTCCCAGAGCTGGCACCCTCTTGCCCATCATCAGTAGATCCCTCTTCTCCCAATAGCACAGAACTTGTTGCAACTAGACATTTCACACCCTTGGGAAACCCAAGGTTTCAAAATGTTTTGTTCCAAAGTCAGGATGGAAAGTCAAAGTTGCAGTCCCTTTTCTAATCCATAAACTAAACTCCCCTCAAGTATTCCAACCCTAGAAAAACACTTCCCCTGGACAAGAATCAGCTCTTTCATTTGAGCTTTACCATTGGTGTATTTATTGCTAAAATAATAAAAAAGCTTGGAAGTACTTTGGTAATTCCCAGCTATATTTGCTCATCCCTGGGAAATGGTCTAATTCTGCAAACAAGCATTTTCCATCAGAAAACTTTGGTGAAATGTTTGTTGAAAAATGCCTGGTGGGTGCTACCGATGAGGCTTGGGCAGGGTGCAGGCAACGCACGGCTGTCTCCCTTCCCACGTGCTGAAATAAAATACGGAATAGCAGCGAGATCTCTCCAATTCCCTCAGGGGAAAGCGCTCAAAAATCCCCTAGAAATTCATCCGGTGACACATTTGGGTGCCAGTCTGAAATGCAGAGTTGGATTCGAACTGATTTGCACCTCTCTCTATGCACGGATCGTGTTTGCTCTGAAGAAGTCAGCAGCGTAACTCTGAGATTTGCGGCACAGCAGCGACCGGGGGTGCAGATTTAACGCCATCACATTTAAGGAGACAGAAGGATTTTGGAGAGACAGGCAAATCCTGTTGGATAATGCTAAATGTTGCACACAAACGCCTTGATTTTAATGTGATGAACAAAACAGGGGGATTTCCCATGGAGCTACTACTCATTTCATTCTGCAAATCCAGAGCTACATTTCCGAGGGTCGGAATCAGAATGAAACATCTTGCGCAATCTCAACCTTTTCTTTTTTCCTTACTGATTTTCTTACACAGAAACTTGTCACTGTTGGGTTATTGCTAATAATTTGTTTAGCAATACAAAAAAATAACTACAGGAATATACCCCGAGTGAAAGCCTAAGGAGCTCCCAGCTGTTCCCCAGCACGGCTCCAACAAACATCCTGTTTGTAATGACGGCGTCTGATGACAAGCTCTAAAACCAAAGCTGTTACCACCAAATTTAAACATCCCGAAGCGACGCCACAGAAAAAAAAAAAAACCAAAAAGGGACGCGCCTTTCCTCTCTCACCATGGGATCCCAACTGGAGGAAGCCCAGACAGAGGGAATTAATGCTTTAACCAGCAGGGAAACTGGGAACTGCCAAACCCCAAGTTTTCCCTTTAGGCGGGTGGGTGAAGGCAGCGAGGAGCAGGGCCCCATCCTGCTCCCATTGTGAGCAGCCACAAAACCCGCTGGGCCAGCTCAGGACAAGCCCTGCCTCCTGTTCAACTGCTCTGCCTAGCCTGTGTGTGGCTGCATGGAGAACTAGGAAATAATAATAATAATAATAATAA
>VZTD01003572.1:1027295-1128464 GCA_013397725.1 Rhagologus leucostigma | reverse complement strand
TCCAACAAACATCCTGTTTGTAATGACGGCGTCTGATGACAAGCTCTAAAACCAAAGCTGTTACCCCCAAATTTAAACATCCCGAAGCGACGCCACAGAAAAAAAAAAAACCAAAAAGGGACGCGCCTTTCCTCTCTCACCATGGGATCCCAACTGGAGGAAGCCCAGACAGAGGGAATTAATGCTTTAACCAGCAGGGAAACTGGGAACTGCCAAACCCCAAGTTTTCCCTTTAGGCGGGTGGGTGAAGGCAGCGAGGAGCAGGGCCCCATCCTGCTCCCATTGTGAGCAGCCACAAACCCGCTGGGCCAGCTCAGGACAAGCCCTGCCTCCTGTTCAACTGCTCTGCCTAGCCTGTGTGTGGCTGCATGGAGAACTAGGAAATAATAATAATAATAATAATAATAATAATAATAGTAATAATTGTAGAATATAAAGCAACACACGCACTGCAGGAACAGAGCCAGGGGAAGCCTGCAGGGTCCCGACCACAGGCAGGACTGATCGTCCTTGCTCAGCTCTGGTGCAGACCCTCTGTGCAGCCCTGGGACCCCTCCAGTCCCTGCGGCCCTGTCTCCACTGCCCACCACTCGTGAGAGGGCAGAAACCCCTCTGGCATCATCCCATTCCCCCTGACCCCAGCCGGTTCTGCACCGCAACAAGGGTGTCCTGGCACTCAATCTGTGGGAGGACAGGGGGTCAAACAGGCCCTAACACAACTACAAAGACCCCAACAAGCACCGCGACAGCCCCCCCGTCCCCTGCCCTCCAGCCAGCCCCGGGTGGAGCAGGGGATCCCGGCCGGGTTTCCCCCTCTTACCAGCCTCTTCTGCGGCTTGAGCGGCCGGTTGATGCCGTTCATTTTGTGGTAGAGCCCGCAGGCGTTGCACAGGTAGTGCCCGGTGCCGTCCTTCCTCCAGAGCGGTGTGGACATGGCTCCGCAGTTCACGCATTCCCGGCCGTCCCCGGGGAACTCCTCCAGGTACTCTGGAACAAACGCCCGCGGCGTGAGGGTCAGGAGCCATCCCCAGAGCACGGAGATGTCCCCGGGAACCCTGCGGGAGAGGGTCTCCAATCCTCTGTGCCCCAATACAAGGGGAAATCCCTGTCCGGAGGGGGTTTACCTCCACTCTAGAAGTGTGAACCAAACCCCTTTATTCCCTCCACACCTTAATCTTTTAATATGTTGTTCAAAGACCGCCTGTTCCCCCATCCCTTCCCTGAAAGACGCCAAAGGGCTGAACGCGGCTGGGGTCCCCCTGGGATGGGGAGGCGCAGGGTTATCAGCGGGAGAGTGCGATGTTATCCCGGGGAGCAAAAATAAATGGGAGAGGGGGGGAAAGGGTCAGTTTTCCTGATTTCCACCATGAAACACACCCAGGCGCTGGCCGGGAGGGACTGCCCGGCCGGGGAAGGCTCGGAGCTGCCCGTCGAGCGATGCCGGGCTGGCACCCGCCAGCATCGCCAGAGAGCATCGCTAGCTGCCCGCGGCCCCAATTCCTGCTAGAGAGGCTCTTCCTCACTTTTTCTATGGCCGAGAAAAAAGGAATCCAGAGAAGGAACAGCGGAGCACCGTCCGCGGTCCATCCCTGCCCCGAGCACGGCTCAGCGGCAAACGGGCAGCCCGGAGCGAAACGGGGGCACCTCTCAATCGAGAGTCGGCCTTTTTGCTCCTACCGCTTTTTTTCCTCTTTTTAAAAATAACTTATTCTTCCCGTTCTTTTCTTACGAGGAAAAATATCTTTTATTATTAATTTTTAAAATCTTCGATCAGATTAATAATGATGCAACGGAAAGAAGAAGGAAAAAGAGCAAAACTTTAAAAGGAGGAAAATGGAAAATGGAAATAACATGTAAAGAGGAAAGGTAAAAAAAATATATTGCAGTAACTCACTAAATTAAAAAAAAAAAAAAAAAGAATAATTTAGGCTACTTGAGAGAGTTTACACTATCCAAGAGCAAAAATAAACCGCAGAGAGGACGGCAGCCGCTATCCTGGATCCTAAAGCACCGAATTCAAAGTGCAGAAAAGATTTCTGAGGCATCGCGCCCCTCAGCAGGACGATCCTTTCCCCCACAACGCATCGGATTTTCACAAAGAGAAAATCCTGGAAAGAAACCGCTGCCCAGCAACTCCGGCGTAGGAGGAAAAGCCGAGCCGGGGAGGCAGCTCGGTGGGGAGGGGGCTGCTTCCCTGCTTTAACTTTGTTCTTGGGGTGAAGATAAGATAATTCGGTTCACCGCAGTAAAGATGATAACGCGGCTGAGATCTTGAAGTGGCTTTTAAAGGACTTCGCAAACCACAACCGGAGGAGGCTGGCGGAGTGCCCCCGGGGTTATAAACCCCGCGCACGAAGAGTCCTGTTAAATCAAGCCCAAAACTTTATTTGCTCAGAGCTTGGTTTAAAGGGACTCTCGGTGTGGATGCAAAGGAATTGAAGTTTATTGTTCAACGCCTGAGCGCCTTTCGGTGTCTCCCCAAAGGCCGCAGAGCAATGCAGCTTCAGACCTGTTTGGGCGAAGGCGAATGAGGAGACCGAGAGTCTGTTCAAATATAAACTAATTTACCACAATAAATTACTTAAAAGGGAGGGAGCTATAAATCTGCCCCGCTAATTTAAACACAAGGGTAAGTACTGAAGCACAGGCACAAAGTCGATATTGTGGGAAGGAGATATCGCGGGGGTGCTGGTGGGGTGGGGAGGGAAGGGAAGGGGNAGGGAAGGGGTTCAACTGCCTCTGCTCTGCTTTGAAACGCGGTCTTTGCTCTTCTTGTCACACACGCACCCCCCTCCCTTATCCCGCCTCTGTCCGGGGTCAGCCGCACATACCCCGTTCCCGAACCATCTCCCCATCCCTGGATAAAATCATCCTCTCCTCTCCCGTCGGGGATGCCAGCGGGACAGCTCATCCCGAGGCCGGGCCACCGACACTCAGGAGGGATGGGGTTTGACACCGGGATGGGGATGGCTCCCACCCGGCGCCCCGAGACGTCGCTGAAGGGCGGCGGCGACCTACCGAAAGTGGACCTGCGGCCGGGCAAGGCCGCCTGCCTCGTCTGCAGGCTGTGCAGCACGCTGCTCTCAAAGTGTCCGGCCGTCCAGGAAGGCGGTATCTCGGGGGTCACGTAGGCGGGGTAGGGGCTGGAGTAGGACCCGTTAACGGAGCGCACCAAGGCGTTGCCGTACTGCTCCCGGCCCCCGCCGCCCAGCAGCAGGGGCCCCTGGTAGGCGCCGTCGCGGCCCGAGGGGCTGCTGCCCGGCGGGCTGTGCGAGTACGAGAAGCCCGAGGGCGGGTGCGGGCTGCCGGCGTTGAAAGCCGCGGCCTCGCCGCCGCTCTGCCCCCAGCCCGGGGGGTTGCCGAGGTGGCTCTGGTGCGGCTCGCAGCCTTGCAGGTAGGGCAGCGTCTGGAGGACGGAGGGCACCCGGGTGGTGGGCACGTAGACGGGCGAGCCGGCGGACGAGTGGAGGAAGTTGCTGGAGTCGTGGGAATAAGCCGACTGGCCATGGTTGGGGGTGAGCGCCAGACCCTGATACATGTTCCGTCCTCGGCGGCGGCGGCTGCTCAGGGCCCGGCCGGCTGCGGCCCGGCGGTGCCGAGGGGCTCACTCAGAGGAACCTGGAGGGAGAACCGAGAGCAGCGGGCTCAGACCCGCACACACCGGCGACCCGACGGCCTTTCCCCCGCCGAAAACGCCTCTTCCCTGCCTCAAGCAGGGGCTGAAATTTGCAAATTTTTTGTTCTTTGTTTTGTTTTCCTTTAAAATTCCCTCTCAGCCACGGCGAGAATTAACCTCCTTGGAACAGGCAGCGACCCCTCCGCCACCTTCCCCCGCCCCGCCGCCCGCCTGGGCACCTCCAAGGGGCCGGAAAAACACTCCAACAATTAAATTTTTTTTTTTCCCGATAGTATTTCCNTCCTGTCAGGAAAGAAGCTGGACCAGTTCCTGTTCTTTTTTTTTTTTTTTTTTTTTCGGAACCCAGGGCCTGGAGCGCAGCTCGGGGCCTTGTTGGCGAGGACGCGGCCGGCTGCGTCTCCTCGGGTTCCCTGCGGGAGCGGGGTCCCGACGGACCTGGGCAGCGATCCAGGATCGGGAACATCCCCCAGCCACCGGCGCTGCCGCTTTCCTGTTAAAAAGCGCAATAACCCTCGGGCAGGCCTCTCCGTGCGGACGGAGAGCTCGAGCCGCCAAACCCCGCAAGAGCATCCCGCCCTGGCCCGCTCCTCCCGCACAGGTACTCACATGGCAGCGTGCCGGGAGCGGAGCCGGGCATGGCCGTGGGGGCATGGAGCTGTGCTCAGACCATCCAGGGAAATCCCAGGAAAATAAAAAAAAAAAAAATAATAATAAAAAATACAATAAAGTTCACGGGAGAGGCAGGAAAAAAAAGCAAAACCAGCAGGACCCCTTGGCAGAGAGGGGCTGCCCTCCCCCGGTGTCCCCCCTCTCGCCGCCCCGTCTCCCGTGGGTGCGTCCCTGGCTGCGCCCGGCGGGGAAGTGGCGGCGGCGGCAGCGGCTCCNAGGATGGGGCCCCCAGAGCGCCCCGCACCGCCCCGGGCCCGCCGGCCGCCCCCGCAGCGAGGCTGGAGGTGTCCGCCCGCCCCCGGGAGGGCTGGGGGTGGCTCCTTCATTTGCGAGCCCCGCTGCGTTTCTGGGGTTCGCTCCCACACCCCATCTGGAGGCGATGCCGCCCCGCCCCGGGCCGCCGGCAGATGCTGGGGAACACACCGAAAACTTCCCGGCGGGGATCTGGTAGCCGACGATGAGAGCGGGAGGTTTTCTGCTCCGAGCGAGCGCTCCGGTTCTGTTTTGACATAAACCCCATCCTTACGGGGAAGGGGCGTCTCAGCCTGCCCCCGGCCCGCCCTGACTTTCTCAAGCGGCCCGCGGGCCCGCCGAAGATGCGGCGATGCTCTCAGCCTGCCCGTTCCGGCCGTGCCCGGGGCTCAGCGCGGCTTTGCCACTTTCGGAGAGCAGCTCTCCGGCCCCTCACGGTCCCGTCGGGGCTGCCCCGCTTCCAGGTGCTCTGCTTTTCCCCGGGGGGAGCAGCAGAGAGAAGGGTCCTCCTCCCTGCAGCCCCCCGGCCGAGTCGCTCTGGCCTTGCGACGGGGACAAAAAACCTTTCCCCGCTGTTCCCCGTCGGTGCGAGCCGGGAAGGGACTTCAGAGGGAAAGGAGCTCTTAGTCCCGGCAGCCCGCTTACCCCTGGTAATTCAGCCGATTTAGCTCTCCTCCAGCACCGGCCAGCGAGGAAATAATTCCATCGTTACGGGGATTTGTCCCCGGGAATTCCTGCGCTTTTGCGCAAAGTCTCTTTGCCTCTTTCTCCTCCCCGGAGAAACGGGGGAAAACCCTCAGCGACTCTCCCCCGCCTCTCGCTCCATCCCCGGGCGGACGGAATTTTGTCGCCCGCAGGCCTCTACCGACTGGATCGGGCCGTGCTCGGCCCCGGGAGCCCTCCGGTAACGCAGCCCGGCGCTGCCCGCCCCTGCGGTCCCGGAGCCCGGGGGAGCCCGTCCAGCCTCGCCTCCGCAGGGAGCAGCGCTGCGGGAAGGGTGGGAAATTTCAGCTCCAAAATAAACTGGTGCAGGAATGCCAGCTATTTCCCTCGGAATAATGCAACGCAACTGGCTGGAGATGTATTTATTTGCTCGCGAAAGCGGCCGTTTACGGCTCGCAGGGTATCCCTGTGTCCCTGTGCCCGCAGAGCAGCAGAAGAAAACAAAACCAAAACAAATAATTCCGCCCCCCCCAAACAAACAAAGAAAAAACAAAACAAAAAAAGAAAAGAAAAAGAGAAAAATAAGGGGAAAAAAAGTATATTTAAAAAAAAGAGCAGAAAAATAATTTTTAAATGTGAAAAAGCTATAGAAAAAGAAAATAAAACCCGAGGAAGCCCCAGCCCCACGGCGGCATGGGTAAAACCGTCTCTACAGAAAACCAGCCACAACCCCTTCTTTGCTGTGACCGAGCCACCGCTGGAGCTTCCTTCGTTTCGTTTCGCGTGGGTTTCCAGTTTTCACAATTTCAAGATGTTACTTAACTGTAATTTATTATATTTAATTTTTTTAAAATGCGTACGAACTGCCTTCTCCGATCGCTTCTGGCGTTCAAAGAAATGTAAAGACGTAGAAATAAACGAGGCGCTGCTAAACCCGGAGGGATGTACCCGGTGAGCGTATTCACGGCGGAGGAAACCTCCGTGCGCGAAAACCTGCCAGCGGACCTGTGGCGTGTCTGTGGTCAGATCCATTCAGTTGTTGGGTTTTTCTGTTTAATTTTTTTTTGAACTAGGTTTTCAACGCATTTTCTCCTCCGGTGGTGTCGGGGCTGCCGGGATCTCTCCCCACCGAGGCCTTGGAGAGGGGCGGCGGGTCCAAGGAGCGGCTCGTCCCGCAGCCGCGCCAGCAGCGCCCGCGGGCGCGGAGCAGCGCTGGGCAGGTGCTCCGAAACCCAGGGTTCCAGCACCAGCCGCAGGACTGGCCTCACATTCCAGTCCCCGCTGGGCACCGGCCCGGGCTGGTGTCACCCACGCGTGGGGACGGCGTGTGGCTGTCCACGTCGTGGGAGACCCCGCGGTTTGGGGTGTTTGTAGGATTTCGGGCTGCGGTCGGTAATCGGGGGGGCAGGCAGGGGGCCCGGGGGTGCTCCTGTGAGGAAGGCCCCGGTGGGCGATGCTTAAATGAAGTGGGAGGGAAGGTGCCAGCGTGGCAGCGGTGGCGGAGACGATGCCCCGTCCACAGCCCTCGCACTGCGCCCGGGGAAGCCACACCGGAGTGGGGGACACGGGAAGCCCGGGGCTTTCCCGGTGTTCGCAGTCCCACCGAGGGCACCCCGACGTGGCGGCCGCACACCCCTGCCAAGCTCACGGAGAGGTTTAGATACAAAGATCGTAACACAGCACCGGTGAGGGTGATGTCCGGAAACCCCGATCTCTCTGCTCCATCCCCGTTTGGAGGTGGGACAGGCGGGAAGGCCTCTCGGGAGAGGTACCCTGGCGGTACCTGCGGGAGCTTTGACCCCGGTGCACGGCCCTTGCCGGGCTCACGGTCCGTTTGCCGGGCTGAGCCGGACCTGGCTCCGCTCTTCCCGGGGGGATTCGACCACTTATTTTGAGGGGGTTAGGAAGGAACCAGCCTCTTCCTAAAGGCTCCCGTGCCTCCTCACAGCACCGCCCAGGCAGAGCTTGGCTCCGGCCGAGTTCCAGAGGGGCCAGTGCGGCTCGACACGGCCCCGAGGGAGCCCTGACCCCTCAGGTGAGGCTCCCCCGAGCCGGGACAGACTGCCCGGCGCCCCGGCCCCTCGGCCCTAATCCTGCTCCGGCTGATTTGTGAGTCCTGCGCGGGGCGGACGCGTGGGAGCGTCCTGCGCCGTCCCGGAGGGGGCTTTTAGCTCCCCCCTCCCCCAAGGAAAAGCCAAGGGGGAAGAAAAAGAAAAGCCAAGTGGAGAAAGAAGGGCAGAAACGTTCCCGTTCCTGCTGCACCGGGCAGGGCAGCAAGGCTTACCCCGAGCGTGGAAACTACCTTTCCCCTCTGTGCACCGGGAGGTGACAATTATGTCCCCTTTCCTTCCTCTGCCTCCCCTGAGCTGCAGCATCCTCCCCCGGGACTCAGAGGCGTCTCGCAGCCCCCTGCCCTCGGGGATGCAGGGGAGGGCGAGCTCCGACGTTAGAATGGAGGCCAGGCGGTGCCCGCGGCTGGGCTCTGCCCTGGATCGCCCGCCCAGCCGGCACTGGGCCCCCTCCGATCCCCCCATCCCAAGCCACCCGGTGCAAAGGGAAACTCATCGCATATTTAGTCCCTTCAGCCCCGATGGGCGGCACCGGGCTGCTCTCTGACTCTGCTCAGCAAGCTCCCAGGAGCTGCTTCCCCAGCCTGTGAAGGGGGGAGAGGGACAGGAGGAGACCAACAGGGTCCGTATCTCCAGCATCCCCTGGTCTCCATTGCCTACACATCCCCAAGTCCACATTCCTCGCTCCGTATCCCTCCATCCTCCCCCCAGCCCGCTCCTACCCACTCTCCAAGGGATGGGTTGGTCCCTGTCCAAGGACCAAGCTCAGGTATCTCCTGCAGTCGAGGCCAGGCTGATTCCAAACGCAGAGCTGGAGAGAAGTGATGGACACAGCCAGGGCTGGGGGAGGCCCTGTCCAGCGAGAAGCTGTGGGCAAGGATTGAGCTGCCACAGCCCAGCCAGGCAGAGACAGACAGGTTTTGTGCCTGGAAGAGTGAGGCGATGCCAGAGGGCTGTGTGTCAAAAGGGTTAAATAAACAGCAGGCTCTGCCAAAAATATTTATCTCCTGTTATATGCATGTGGCAGTGGCTCTCAGGAAGGGGCGCTGTGATAGAGGTGGGGGAAAGTATTTGATTTTTTCCCCCTCTTGCTCTGAGATCCTGTTTTCTTCCTTAGCCCACCAAGATTTCACTGGCATGGGAAATAAAAGGTGTCCTGTAGAGATGGTGTTGCTTGCTGTCCCCTACAGATCCTTTATACTGGGATGCTTCAGTCTCAGCCATTCCTCCAGCCTCTCACGAGCCAAAAACGGCTACACAAATCACCCCTTTTCCTTCAGTATTTAAATGGTACAAAATGCCAGCTGCGATGTGTGCCCTCCTCAGATGGGTATTTTGGCATGTGCCTCCAAAAAGCGACTTGTTCTTGCGTGATTTGGACCCAAATTGTTTAAAATTCATTTTCCTTCCAGGCGGATTTAACAGAAGCTCCAAGTTGCAGAGCAGTCAGGAAATCCTCAGGCTGACATCGCAGGCCCAGTGAGCACAGGCTGGGGCTGCAGCTCCTGCTGCTGGGAATACCCTGTGAGGGACAGACCACATCACTTTTTTGCAGATGGGCAAACTGTGATCTCCATGTTTTTTTTCATGCAAGGAGCACTGAGGGTTCCAACTTTGCCCCAAGCCCGAAGGACAAGGACTTCCAGCCCAGGAAGGATACACAGACCTGGGAGGGCTCAGCATCTCGCAGGGGGTGAGGGTCTGACCCCACCTGGGAAGCCCTCCAGGAGTTTTGCCGTGGGCAGGAGCAGCGGGTGACTCAGGATCCAGCCACGCTGGGGGACGCCTTGGGTAAATGTTTGTGGGGTTGAAGCCGGAGGGCACAGAGAGGCACCAGCCAGGCAAGGAGAGGCAAAAATCTTCTGTACTGAGTAATGGAAACTATTTCCCTGTGCAAACTCCAGCCTGGTGGGCTGACACTGGGCATGCCGGCCCAGTCCTGGCAGAAGTCTGGTATCAAACCACTTCCAGAGCCTTTCCATCTACGCAGGGTTTTCACCGTGCTCCCCACTGCCATTATGGGCAATAAATGGGGGAAGAAAAAAAAAAAGGCTATTTTGGTATATTAACCTCCTTGTGGCCAGGTGAAAGGTTAAATTCACATGATTCATTGGCGGCTGAGAGACAGCACTTTGTTGCTAGGATTTTGGGGAATGCGGAGGGCTCCAGCGAAGGAGTCTCGCTAATCTTTAAGGGAGGGAGCCAGGCTCCTGTCTGACGGCTGCAGGCCCAGCAGCTCTGTGTTTCATTTCAGACTGTCACTCTCCTATCTCTCAGCTCACTCCCAGCTCCAGCTTGCTGCCAGATCTTGGGAACTGTTAACTCAGACAAATTTATAGATGGAAAAAGAACAGTTAGCCATTGTTCCTGGGGTGGGGGAGGGAGGAAAGTGAGGAGCTTCGGCCACCAAAGTCATGATGTAACCTGGTTGTTGCTTGGTTGGGAGAAGCGTGCAAAGGATCTTCCTCTTCCCGTGCCAGGGAAGGAAATTGCGACCATTATGTTATTACTAAATGTTGGGAGGTGGGATGTTGGTGCCCAAGTCATTTGGAGATATTTGTACCGCGTTTCCATGAAGTGGAATCTCCCAGCTGGACATCTCTGGGGCATGAGCTCATTTTCTTCATTTCAAGTCTCATGATACTGGGTGTTTTTCCTTAAAGCATCGGGCTCTGGAGTAATGAGCTCTAATATCAACAGCAGTGTTCTCATGAACAGAGCGCCTTGCTATGTGGGATGCTGAGAGGAAACTGGAAATGGAGACATCTCAAGGATTAAAAAGGAAAAATCCATCTGGCAAATAGGGAGACCCTCGGATTCGTTATTCCTTAGAAGTGCAATTACTTTGAGGAAGCATTGCTGATTTCATCTACCTAGGACAAAAGTGGGAGACTGCAAAGTTGCTGTCTGACTGGTGCTGTGGCCCTGCTCTCCAGATGGACACACTTCCAACCAGCCTTCATGGTGGGAAGACTTTAATTTTTCAATACAACAGTAAACCCCTTATCTTGAAAATGAGACAGAACTCACTCACCTTAGGATTTGCTTGATAGCTTTTGGATGGTCTCTGGCTCCTGAACGTGGGTCTCTTTTGGAGCTTTGTCTTCCCAAACTACCCAAAGAACAGAGGTACAGCTTTTGGGAGTGTTCACTCCCTACACAAACCCCCCTGCAGCAGCAAGGCTGTGCCTGTCTTACCTTCCTCATGGTTTCTGTAGCCCTTCCCCATCTGGAATCATCCCAGATGATTCTTTGAGCATTTTTGCTTGGAGGGAAGGGTCTGGAGGGTATCACCTGCAGGTGGGTCTACCTGGCCACTTCTGCACGTAGTTCAGGACAAGAGTCCCTGCATCACACAGGGATAAATCAATTGGGTTTTTTATAGCTGCTTTGAATCCAAGTCTCCACTTTTTTAATCCTTACATATGTGTACAGAGTAGAAGGAAGCAAGAAATTTTTGATTTAAAATATAAATAGTGAGAAGTTATGCACTTAGTAAATCCAGCCACTTGAGGATCTGGCTGCATGGAAGGTGGTTTCTTCTCCCAAGGTCTGAAGGTTTGCAGAAGTTTGTTTTTTTAATCAGGAGACTGCATAGATTTAATTCTGAAGGCCCAGAATAAGGCACGGTCCCAAAACATGAATCTCCCTCATTTTATGTACTGGAGTTTTATTTAACTCTGCACTAACAGGGACAGAATTTCACATCTTATAAAATTTCAGCCCTAAATCACCTATGATATTAATGCTTGTTTTCGGCTTTATTTGGTATCTATAACTAGAAGCACTTCTCTTTTCCCATTTTAGGCTTGGTGTGAAGTTCCTGACTCAAAAGTCCAGCATTGCACAGATGTGCACTGCTAAATACAGGTCTGAATGAACCTCTGGTGGAAGTCTTCCACTGAAGTGGATACAGGTGCCCTAGGGATGAATTTGGGACACTGTCTGCCTTACGGGCTAATTTTCATTTTGCATCTCTCCTCACGTGCCTTATGGGTCTAAAAATAACCTTCATTATGGAGAAATGGCACTGTGACTCCTCATAAGCAAGGTAGTGAAAGGATGTGGCAAATGAATGGTGCAGCCTTTCCTACCTATTGGAACTAAATTTAATGTTCCCTGCCTTGCTTTGCTATGCTTCATTTGAATATCCCTATGCCCAATACTCTTCCTGCCTTTGCTCGCTGCGGGCTGTGCTGTCCTTTCACAGCTTCTCTGCTTTGGTTTGGGTCAGCAAATCTTCTCCTTCACCTCGTAGAACTTCCCTTCCTACTCCTCTCTGCCTCTTTGGCTGCATCCCTGACCTCTCCCAGCCTCATTTTTCACCTTCTGAACAACCTCTCAGCCCTCACTGGCTGCATTTGTCATCTGCTTTGGCACGAAAACATGGCTCCAACTATTTGGAAAGGTGGTATGGAGAGGGGAAATGGAGAGGCAGCTGGTTTGGCCAGAGTGGGAAGCAAAGCACTTCTGTCTCTCTGGGCTGCCCAAGAGATGCGGTGGCATCCATGGTTGAAAGCTCTGGACTTGGGGAAGGAGAGAGGAAAGCTTTTTACTACTTTTGCAAATAAGAAGTTAAGCCAGAACCTGGGCTTTGCACCATGTGGGTTTTAGGCCTGGATCACAGCTGGTCCTGCCCGGCTGCTTTCTCCCAGCGCAGTGGAAGCCCACCAGTGCTGCGGCCAGGGAGAACACGGCAGAAGGCCACTCGCAATCTCCTGATCGCTCTTGAGATTCCGCAGGAACAGCCTGAGCAAAGCCATGTGTTACAAGAAACCTCTGGAACGATTTTAAGAGAGCAGAGATATGCAGAAGCAGAAGTCCTGGCAAGCTTTCATTCAGTTCCCCATGGAAGGGAAGAAAATTATGAGCATGTATATCCCATCTGACTGTACCCAGGCCAATCTCTGGGTAGAGTTTAACCGTTGTCCAGCTCATCCAAACCTTCAGCCTCACATCTGGTCAGCTGGTCCCTTCCTGCAGCCAAAAGTTGGGGGTCTTCCTTTCAGGGGCCATTGGCCAATCTGCATACAATTGATGCTGTGGGTTGAAACGGAGGTCACCGTTGAAATCGTGATTGTTTCCAAGAGCTGTTTGATCAAACAGAATTTACAGACCAGGACAGTTATTGACAGAGCTGACAAAAGAGATGCTCCAGTGATTTACAGTCCAGGTGTGTTGTCAGAGCAACATATTTACCTGAGATCCCAAGAACTGTTAAAATTTAATCCCTAGAGACCTTCTCTGCAGTGCCTTGAAGGGTCACACCTCCAGGACCATTTGAAGTCACCACGTGAATAGCCCAAAGTTTAGGAACTTCCAGGAGAAATAAGAGCGGATAATGTGATTTAAAATGGTTTTAACAGGTATAAAATTAGAGAGGTGAGCTGATATAGGATACCCTTTCCCTTAACCCAAATGTACAATTCTCCACAATAAAACTCTTTGAATATATACACATTAGTCAGGATTATCTCTGAATGTCTAGCAGGCTAAGAATATGGATCCTGGAGACGTCAGCAGGAGGATTCATTAGAGGAGATGGCAAGTGCTTGGAAATGGGAAATGTATTCTCTTATAAACACAGCCTGCACTGGGGCTGACCTTAAGGCTGAACAGAATTGGCTGGAGAGACGGGGAAGGCAGGCAAGGAAAACAATGTCCATGCGCAATTGTCTCCATTTTTTTGCAACAAAACTCCTTATCGAGGTTTCTGTAACTTTTTTTAGTGTTCCAAACTAGGGGAACTCTCGCTATCAAAGTTGAGACCACTGAAAAGGCAATGTCAAATCAGCCCAAGCCTATTCTTTCCTGGTGAGACAGATTTTGCAGGATTTGGGGGTACATGATGTGACTTCTAGAGGGATTCCCCCTCTGCTGATGTGCTGGAGCTTCCACATGGCCAAAGCACTCCACACCTCTTGTCCCACAAACCAGGTTAGTTGTTACTGTCTCTTGAATCCTACTGTCCATTTCAGAGTTCATGTATTTGAGTGGGTTCTTGTACTCAAAGTAAAAGTTGCTGGGGAATTTAAAGCTCCTCTGTGTGTGCTTGGGCTGGTTTCCTCTTTATTGCTGCCTCTCCTTGCTCCCTGATTTGCCTACTGAGCAAAATGAGAGGAGCTAGCACCGAGTATGAAAGGAACTCAGCAAGCCAACATTGACTCCTACCTCATATCTATTAGCTGTAAATTACTTTAACATGAGTGACATCACACTTGACTCTTGGTAAAACAGTGTTAAGTTAGTGGGTAATAAAACAGCTTGACACTAATGATGGGTTCTGCGTGATAAATTACTGTCAGTGATCAGATAAGGGTTCTTGAGACTAACCTTGAACTAAATCTATTTTGTTGCTACATCTTGTGTGCAGTGTTCCACCTCTCACTGTGGGGATTAAGGGCTCAGAGCCCAATCCTGCGCCGTGCTCGGGGCTGAAGGGGCAGCTTGTGTGCAGGAGCATTTCCAGAAGCTGCTTCCAAGCATCAGGCTGCTCCCACGAGTGGAGCAGGGAGGGTTTGGCCCCAACCTCGAGAGCAGCATCCAGTTCCATGGGCCTCATGGTCACTCGGATGCCGGAACAGTTTCCAGCAGTGACTTCAGTATTCAAATCTCTGCTATTTTGAATTAAAAAAACCCAAAAAAAGTATTACACAACTAAGGGGTGGATCCTGCAAGTTTCATTTGTTGGTGAGTTTTATGTGTTGGATTTCATTATGGAATATTTTTTTGACCTGTGCATTATGTCTGTCCTGCAAACTGTGGATGTCGATGACCTCAGTGAGAATGGAGAACGCTCAGCAGCTGGCTGGATCAGGTCCTCATTCAAAGAACTTGTTTTACTTGCAAAACTTTGGGAGAAAGCTTTATACCCAAGAACTGGGAGCTGGCCAAAGTCAATGTAAGGCATGGGATTTTGAATATTTTTTGCATGTATTTTCTTTGGACTCTAACCAGGGTGCTGCTTAGAAAAGGCTTCCCAAATTGTTTTGCATTGTTATTGTTATTTGAGGCTCTGTTTTCATTTATCATTCAGGTAAGATGCCTGGGAGATGTTTTTTTATACTACTTCTTGTGTAAACCATTGTATTAAACCATTTACCATCATTCATTTTCATGGATAATCACTGTTGTCCTGGCCTGTTTATTGCCTGGAATAATCCTGGAATACTTGTGTGTTATAAATTGCTCCAACAAAGAGAAGTTTTCACTGTGTACATCCAGATACCTCATTCATCTGTGATTATGACAGAGCTCATATTAAGATGCACTGGTTTTAATGCAAGTTGTAACTAATTTTGAATAAAAAAGCCATTGAGAGGGTGGCTCCAGTGCCAGAGAGAGGAGTGTGGGGAAGATGGCTGGATCTGTCTGGGTCTTCCAAGGAACAGGCTCTGCTGAACCAGGGACACCCCATCAGGGATGCAGTTAACATGCTCCTGCTCTCTGTTCTGTGCTAAAACACAAAGTATTTGTTGGTGCTTCCAACCAAGCAGTCAAGTCATGAAGAGCCCTGAGACATTACTTAAGTCAAATTATTAATTAATCCCTCTATTAATCTATGGGCAACGGTTAGTTCTGCACAAAGGGCAGTCTCAAGGATGGAGATGGTGGCTGGGTTCTGTTTGTGTCCACCTCTCAGGGCAGGTGGCACAGGAGCAGGTGCTGGAGGAGACACAGACATTCCTGCAAACCATCTCCAGCGAAGCAAAATCTATTTTGTTCCATGCACTTCTCCCATTGAATCCCATTTTTCTCAGAATTTTCTTGGCTGTTCAGTTCCATTTGAAAGGAGTGGGCCTTTTTCTGCATGATTCAATGCAAAAATAATTTCTCTTGGCTTTTTGTTTGTTTGTTCATTTGTGTTCCTTCCTATCCTGTATCTCGATTCCCTCTGGAAAAAAAAAAAGGTAAAGAAAGAGAAGGAAAGTAACACTTCTGCTTGGAACAAAAGGGAGGAGCCTGTGTGGGAGATGTCAAATGGAGCAGAAAATCCCTGGACTTTTTCCAGAAACCCCCATCCACTTGAGCTGTGGATACAATCAGTTTATCAAAACACCCTCTGGTGCATTGCTGTGAGGGAGAGGAGCTGTCCCTCCTTCGGGAAAGGTTTTTAAACGGTCCCGTGGATTTATGCAGCAGAGGTGAGGTTCTCATCTCTGTCACAGCCCTTGTACGCAAAGCAGAAAGGTGCAAGGGGACACACAGAGCAGCCGGCACACTCTGATGTGCCCCAGTGGAGCTGGGAGGAGATCTGGGTGTGGCACTGGGGACACAGGGGACACTGGCAGTGCCACTGTTTGCTGACCCTCTGTGGAGATGCAGCCCTGCTCCCTCCTGCTGCCCCTCACAAACCCACTGACTCCAAAACTCACCCAGGCCCAAACCCTGATGGTCCTTCCTCTCCCTCCTCTCCCCTCTGCTTCCCAGCCAGATGCTGTCCCGAGGGGAGAAGCTCAGAGCTCTCTTGATCACTGATAGTTTGCTCTCATCAGCACTGAGGACCAGCTTGCAGCCCGTCCTCCCACCACTCAGTGCTGACCCAGGTTCCTGCAGTGAGGATTTGGGGGGCACTGGAGACATGAAATCCTCACTGGGAGCTGGTCTGCACCCCAGACTTCCCTGCAGCTCCACTGCTTGGAGGGGGGGGAGGCGCGCCAGCAACATTTGGGCAAGATCTGCAGGCGTAGCCAGAGCTGAGGAATTCCTTCTTTCTTCCATTCCAGCCTTTGATTTGCTGAGCACGACTGGGGGCACACATTTTACATCCCTGCTTCTGACAAACCAGCCCATGAATGTGTCACACACATGCTCACAGACGTGTCCGGGCTTAAACGCTTTTGTCTTCAACATGCTCCATTTTTTCCCTTTTCTTTCCCTTCTCTTCCTTCCCTTCCCAGACATAACTCAGCCCAACCGACCAGAGACACTGTGACTACCACGATGTAGGAAAGAAACAATCCCTGGATGGAGCAGCAGGCTCCAAACAGCTTATCCAGCAGATGCATGAGCAGGAAATGCAATCTCATGTCCAATTTCTCATACCTTATCCATGACTGCTGCACTCACAGAACACATGCAGCCCAGCGATACGCGCTGCGCAGTGGTTCTGGTGAGAGCCTTTCCTCTTCTGCTCCAAAACAGGCGCTTTTTCTGGGAGGGAAGAGGGCTCTGGAGAGGTGCTGATTTGGCTGAGATGGGAAATACCCGTGGGCTTATGTAAAACAGCCCAGGCACCGGGAGTGGAGCCGTGCCCACGTTTGCTTTGCTAATTAAGCTGAGCTTGGGCTCAGAGGGACTTGTTTTGGAGGGCTAAGCGAGATGAGATGGAGCAGAGCCCAAACGCTCTCGCTGCTCTGCTGCCTCTGGGGCTCAGGGAGGTATTTTTCTTATCCTTTTGGACCTGGATCTGGTCTCTCTTTCCCCAGGAGCACCCTGAGCCCATCAAGCAGCGAAAACACTTGATGTCACGACTTCCCAAGGCACAAGCAGCACCTCCTGTCCCAGACAGCCCAACCTCTCCCCAGCCAGCCTTATCCTAAAGACAGAGCAAGGAGCAGCGGCCAGAGTTCCACAACAGCAATGCACCTCAATATTCCTGGATTTGTGCAAGGAAAATGTTATTTATCCCCATCTCCTGCACAACAGGAGCTTCAGGGCAGGTACCCAAGCTGCCTCCTGAACAAGCTGTTCCCCTGCTTTGCAAGAGGAGCTTTTCAAAGAGCAGTAAAAAAAGTTTTGATTTGTTGGGGACTCTAATGTGGTCTACACAGAGCAGCATGAGGCAGCACTTTAAGAAACAAACTGAGACCAGTTTCTATGCTGGGATCTTGGTGTAAAACACCCTTTGGGGTTGACTCTGTGTTTCCCTGACCTCTCCAACACCCATTTTCAGCAAAAATCTTTTTATCAATGTGATATTTTTTTTCCTTATTATACACTGCCATAGAAAAAAAGGATTGAGTGACTAGTCTAATCCAAATGAAATTCCTCTGGCAACAAGAGCAGGAGAGCAAGGATTGTGCCCTGAAACACAGCACTGTGCAAGGCTGCAATAATAAAATCATTGAGAACTGTGGGAAAGATGAGTTCAAAGTTTTAGAGAAATCCCACCTGGGTGTGTTTGTGTGGGAACACCTATTTCTGCATGTCAGCACCACTTGCACAAGAAAAATTTAGCAAAGCTCAGCCCTGACCACTGTTTTAAAACTTTATTTCTGCAGTTTAACCCACATCGTGGTTTTTTTTCTGAGTAGAATTCACCGTGCTTCAAAAAGGTGCCCACAAATTTAATAATTATCATGACAAAGTTTCTACATTCTTGCCCAGATTCCAGGGTTTTCCTCTGAGCTGGCTGGCCGTACTGTAAAAGTTGGCCATAAATATCTGTCTTTGGTATAATAAAAGCAATGTTTATATTCTTGACAGAATGCATTTGTGAACTTACAGTCATTAGAGATGTAAACTGAAGGCAAGAAGATAACCTCTCTCCCAAATGTTCTATTTATTTCTGTAAAGTAATTTGTATGATTTATCTTATAGACTAAGGTTTATGGTTCACTTTGAACTCCAGGTTCTTAACTCAGCAATTGCCTGTTTGGGCTGAAGCGTATAAGTGATGGCATGACCCAAAGTGCTAGATGAAAGGAAAAAGACAAAAACAAGGCAGGCTTCTGGGATTTTAACCATCATTTCTATATTCCATTGACATCCCTGGGTTAAATATTTTCCTTTGGAGGCCAGTATGATCATTCCATCTGTGTGCCATATCTCCCGGTGACAAGGCAAAGCGCAGAACTCGGGCATCTTCAATGAGCCATGCCAGGATGTGTCCGGCCGGGAATGCCGGGAGGTCAAACACTGGCTTCAGTCAGAACTCCCAGTTTACAAATATTCATAAGCATTAAAGCAGCATCTATTTTGTGATTCATAAAAGAAGAATTTGATGTGGCCCCGTGTGCTGCTGCTGTGCCGGGCTGGAAAGCCCACGCTTTTTAAAGCCCACGGTTTTTAAACGGGCTCCTAAGTCTTGTTTGAAGGAGATAATAGTTAATACTGAATAGACACAGTCTTCCTGACTTTGCAAAGTCTGAAAAGGAACTGAGAGCTCTGACCTGTCCCATTCACCCAGTACCAGCCAGCAAAAGCTGTTGATGTAGCAGGAAAGCTCCTACAACGCTCAGGTTTGGGGCAGATGGTCCAGAGCAGTGCTGGGAGTGTGCAAAGCTCAGCACAGAGCAGTGCTCAAAAGGTGGGGTGACCCCAAGTCTCTGTTTGGTTTTGTATTTTTATCACCTTTTTATAAGCAATGTCTCATTCTGACACATCTGAGAAGGCAGTGGATGTGCTGTGCTGAAATATTTGAGGCTGCTTTAACTGTGCCCACCCCTGCGTGTCTCTCTGTGAACAGGAGCGACATCCTTGGGGAGAATTGCTGGAGGCAGTGTAGGACCTGTTCCCACCATGCTGTGGGTGCTGAGTGCAGCTCCTGGGGAAATGTTTGTTTTCATTCAGCTCAAATTTTAGCAGATTCCTGATAGAAGGATGGAATTAAACACAGCTCATTTCTCAGCGTCTCCACCAGTGCCATCAGAAGGGATGAAGCAATTTCTCCATCACTTAGCCTGGCAAAAATGTAAGAGACTCAAGTGTATATCATGACATTTATCATTTATTTTTTTGAATAAGTGAGAAAACCTGGAGTAGGAGGAAAATTATCATTCCCAGACCGGGCTGGAAGGTGGAGTTTATATTCTGTAGGAAACTTGGATTATTCAAACCATTTTTCATTCCAAATCAGTGTCAAAAAGTCACCTCTCCTCCAAGAACAGCTCATAAACTGGAAATTTTGAACATTTTCCATTGAGAAACATCTGAACAGGTCAATAATAGAATAATATATATCATATATAGATATGAGATATAGATATGAAATATATACCAAAATAAAACCACGAGAGTCAAATTATTCATTTTATTGCATTCCTCCTGCCTGTTTTCAGAGCAATGGGGTATCTTCATGTTTTCAAGATGACTGAAAATGAGAACAGCTGACTTTAGGCAGATTATTGTGCTTTGGAAAACAATCACGTGAATTTTTAGTTGTTCTGGGCAGCTCTAACATAGGAGAGTGAGACGGCTTTGAGAGCTGTGGGTAAATTCAGGAGTTATTTATAAAAGGTGCTGGCTCAGAGTGCATGGAAAGTGTTCAGCCACCAAACACACTCAGGGTGCAGGGACAACGTCGTTCTCTTCACAGCTCTGCCATAATTTTGTTTAACACCATCATTTGTTTAGTTGTGATTTTATCTGGTGGCACTGGATTGTAATCCCAATTGGGAACTGTCAGGGTCCCTGCAGAGATCCCTCCTGGGCACTGCAGGATTTGGCCCCTGGCTCTCACCAGATTAACAGGAAAAGATGCTTTTTGTACCAGATAGGCAGCAAGGCTGGAAGTTATTGAAGCCATTTAATCTCCTAATTGTTCCCTTATGAATTACCTGCCCTGCTGGGCACTTCTGCTGTCTAACCCAGCTGAATGTGATTTCTGAGAGTGAGGAAGAGCTGCGTGCTAAGTGCTGCCTATATTTTGGTGCATTTAGTTATCAATACGTGGAACTCTGTCCAGTCCTGGACATGAAAAATCCGTATCTTATCTGGCCTCTGCCAGGTCAACATTACTCACAATTCAGACACCATTTACTCTGCAGGGCTGAGACCTGTGTGATGCCTGGCTCTGACCAGTACTATTATTCACTTACTCTTGAGAACACCGTAATTAATCAGAAATACATGTTAACACCCTGTCTTCTCTCCCCTGCCTCCATCAAAAGTCCCCACCAGCCACCCAGCTCCCGAAAACCACCGGATTAAGCCCTTACTGAAGTTAATGGGAAAAAGCTCAGCAGGAATTCATCATGCTGGGGGTCAGCCTTCTGCTTTTTCTTGTCTCCTAAGGTAGGCAGAAAGCCTGGAAAATGGGAGCAGGGTTAGGAGCTACCAGCTGCCTGTGTCTGGTGTTTGCTGTGCTGGATGTGGCCAATGCTTGCTGTGCAGAAGTGAAACAGAAGCTGCGCTGGAGCTGGGCTAATTGGAGGCAGAGTGTGATACCGAAGCTGATGTCTTGTCAATAAATTACTATATAGTACAATAAAAGTTGTGAAGGGAAGGCGGTAACGCAGAGTTTGGAAACGACTTCGTGAAACATAATCCACTGATATCAAAAATCAGAGTTTTCCAACTGCTGTAGCATCTAAGGTGTCACTCAGTGATTAACAGGGCTGACAAAAAGGTCACCTGCAGGCACCCCAGGGGCTCCCGGCTCAAGGACATCCATTCCTGCCCCAGGGACCTTCTCCACCCAATTTCTTCAGCTTTAGCAGGAAAACCATCCCAAAGCAGGGGGTGACTGAGGGGGGCCTGCCCTCAGGAACACAAGCCGTCCTGCCCACATTCCTCTCAGCACATGCATTTAACCTGAAACATGGAAAATAAGAGGCAAGACCTGGCCCCAGCACCGGGTTCTTGGGAGCCGGTGTGGGCAGGAGCAGAGTGTACAATGGACCATCTGTTTCCCTCTGTTTTTATTCCCAGATTGGATCAGCTGGGCTAAAGGAAAATAGAGAGAGATGGAGCACCAGAGCCGCAGCCCTGCACGAGGGGCACGGATACTGGGGAGGTGCAGAACTGAAACAGCCCCTTGCAGAGGCAAGTGGAACAGAGACAGTTCACCAGAAACCAGGAAAAATGAGAAATCCTCCAAAACACTGAGTGTTGCATTCATTTTGGACAACTGTTTTAACCCAGCTCTGGATGATCCTGAGTTTTCTGTAAGTCCCAGGCTGCTTCTCAGAGATGGGGCTGTTTCTCCTGAAATTGTGCCCGCTTGCCCCAAAATGTCTCTGAGCAGGGCTAGGGAAGGTCCCAACACAGCAGGCTGTGACTTGGTGCTCCACATGGAAATAATTCCTTCAGTGTCAGGGAAACTACTGGTGGCCTTGATGTTAAACACATGATTAAATGCTTTGTTCTTTTAAGCCTTGAGTATATAAATAGTCGGAGGTTGCAAGGTGCATGAGAATGAAAATGGGCAGGATTCAGAGCCTTCTGTAGGGTTATCCTGTGCATCAGCAAAGCTTCACTCTCTCCTGGGTCAGGCATGAAAATGGAAATAATTCTGGCTGGAAAAGCACCTTTTTTGGGTGGGGCAGGTACTTGCCGTTGCTCAGTGTGTACTGGCGTTGTATCAGAGCTGTAAGGATGCGGGAGCTGGACACGGACCGGGATTAATCTGCCTGGAGCTCTCGTTCCCCCACCAGAGCTGTTAGGTGGCAACCCAGGGGTGACCCTCGGGCCATCCCCGCGGCCCTTCGCCTGCTCCCACCCCACGGGTGTCTCTCCACCCGCCCCAAGCGCTGATAAGCGGGAGGCGATTGCTGTTTTCTCTCTTTGGGGCTGACCCGCAGCTGACCCTGCTCTTGACAGGGTCAAGAGGACGGCGGGTCCCCGTGCTGGCACTGGGGGCACGGTGGGACAGGAGCACGGTGGGGCTGTCCCAGGCTCGGGGATGTCGCTCGGAGGCTTTCAGTGTGTTCTCTGTGCAGCACGTGGGGATGATTTGGGAAGCTGGGGCTGTCTGCTCCATCCATGTGCGCCTTCCCCCTCCATGTGCGTGTGTCACTGGCATTCTGCAGCCTCCCTCAAGCACTCGCCCCTCTCTGAGGGGTATTTTAAACTAAAAAAACCCTCTGGTTCACAACATCCTGGCAGAACCCACTAATCCTGGATCTCAGCGAACATCTCACTGCAGTCAGAGGGTAAGGCTGGGTGAGAGTCAGTCTGTGGGGCACAATCCTGGACCCTATAGCAAATTCCTGCCCAATCTGGAGGCAGGAGCCCCCAGTGCTGTA
Source organism: Rhagologus leucostigma (assembly GCA_013397725.1). Lineage (NCBI taxonomy): Eukaryota > Metazoa > Chordata > Aves > Passeriformes > Rhagologus > Rhagologus leucostigma. The sequence goes on along the minus strand of VZTD01003572.1, from coordinate 1,106,265 downwards.
GAAGAACCCCAGCACCTCCTCTGGGATCATGGAGAGGGGCCCCTCGCCATGTCTCAGCCACATGAACCCTGCCTCGGGACCTCCCCCCTTCTCAACACCTTCGAATGCCTGAAACATCAGAGTTCGCCATTTCAAGCTCTTCTTGGCAGCCACAAGGTATAAAAGATGATAACAAATAAAAGCTGAGATAATTGCACAATCACACAACTCCAGGAGTAGTGGAAAAGAAAAAAAAAGAGAAACACTTGTTGCAAGATTTGGGGTTCTATCATCAGAGCTGGAATCATTATCATTAAAATATTGCAGAGCAGAAATATCTTTGTTATAAAGTCAGATGGGAATTATGCCCTAAAAATGCCTGGCATTTCTTTTAGCTGTACTATGGGAGAACCTCTGCACCTGAGCTGTGAATGTGTGAGGTGCCCTATAAACAAATAATATCAATATCTCCTTTGTGGTATTTATACCCTGCATGATACAACAGAAATTAAAGCCTTTGCAAAAGAGGGTGAGGAAGCATAAAGAGATAATAAAACGTGCAGAAGAACTCACTGGGAGAGACATGGGTGAACACAGAGTGTTTTATAATTAATATAATTCCTCTCAGAGACACATACTATTTAAATATGTATTTTGAATGCAGCCAAGAAATATAAAGGTGATATAGCTAAGTGATTTTAAATAAACAAGTAATAATAAATAGCTTGAATGTATCAACAATGAAAGCACAACAAAAAGGCTCATATAAATGAAGGTATTGATGGCAGAAATGCATTTTGCGCGATGGTGAATATAATACAAATGCTAACACTTATTTGTAGCATAGAAAGGTTTGCAGGAATACAGTTGGGGGCCAGAAGTTTATTCATTTCAGAGCTTTTGATTGTCAAACTCCTTCAGAAAAATTACTCACTTTCATTTCAGCTCCTGAAAATTAGATACGCTTTTTTTTTCCCTAAAAAATAATCTCATTCATGTTTTCAGAAATGGCTTTTTCCTGTAAATGCTTCAAACAAACTTTCACAAATAATCCCTCATTTTGGCTTGTATTGCTCTGATAAATCACTGAAACAACACTCTAAATTATTAGAATCAGTTGACTCAAGAAGTTCAACATTCAGAATTGAGATAAGAACCAAAAAGTCACCGAAGGCAACTTTGAGTCCAAGAGTAGAACCAAAGAAAATCTGTAAGGGGAGTGTGAAGTTAATGGAAACACCACTTGAAATATTTACCTTGTCACTTAACAGCATTTCCCCTATACTTTTTTTGCATGCCCCGAGAAATACCAACCTCTCTGGCTAATGACCTTTTCCAGAGCTTATCTCCTCCAGCAACCCTCTGTCCTTGGATCTCTGACCCTGCTGCCTTTAGACCCCCTGAGCACACTCCTGTGTGTGCTGTGGGAGTGCAGGGGACTGTCCTGCCTCTCCCAGGACTGCGTTCATGGCCACCCCAGCTGGGTCCAGCCCAGGGACCCCAGCCCTTGGAGGTGGGATGTTGGGGGGCAGCTGGGCAGGGGCCCATGGAGTGACCCCAGGGTCTGCCCACTCCCTGCTCTCCTCCATCCCTGGGCTGCCTCTGGAGGGAGGAGAAGCCGTGTCAGGCAGCTGCCGGCAGCCTGGCTGCTCCACTCCGGCTGAGCCACCCCATGTGAGCTCCAGGCGGGTGTTCAGCCCTGGATTTTGCCCGATGAGTGGTTTCTCCCAGCCATATCCTTTCATGACCCCATTCCCCAGGCTTCCCCCGCACCCAGGAACATGTGCATCCCTGCTTGGGGCTCGGGAGAAACCCACCGACTTATTTGAACCAGATCGAGAGGGTGTGAGTGGATTAGCGGAGGATGTAAAGAGGCTCTGCTCAGGCTGCAGCTGTCCTTCGTATGGGAGCTCATGGAAAATGCAAGAGCTGCTGTCTGTTCCTGCCTTTGACCCATCCCAAAAATGATTCAGCTGGAGGCACCCACAGAAACCTCACAGCCCACGGGTGGCAGGTACCATCATACCCTGTGCGCTGCTCTGACGCCAAGAAAACCTAACCTAACATCATTTCCTGGCATCTGGGGAGCCTGAACCCATATCTATTCCTGCCCTCTGCTTTTTATAAATTAGTTCACACCATCAAAATGTGTTTTCAGAACTTTCCAAACACTTTATTTATCCAAAGGATCATGCAGGAATAATCAATCCCCTGAGCATCTGGTTTCTTTTGATTTTTTGGGGGTTTTTTCCCCGCCTCTAATCTGGAAGCCTGCTGGGGAAGCAGGGGGAGCTGTGTATGATACTGAGCGACTTCATTTATAGGGCTTATTCAGTAAAAGCTCTTCCAAATGCATCCTGCTGATAGAGGCAACAGCCAAGCAAGGAGAGAAAGAGAAGGGAAGGAGGCTGGGCAGGGAAGAGATGTTCGTCTGAGATGGTGGGTTGACAACAGGCATGGATGCAGAGGAGAAATTCAGGACACCAAATGTGACTGTGCATGGGCAGGGAGCAGCAGAAAGGTGAGCACTGGGAGGGACACACGGGCAGAAGGGTGGAGAGGAAATCACTAAGTGATAACAGGGTTTTCCACTACAATCCTGGTGCACACAGTGTGGGGTGAAATGATGCTCAAAGCGTTAGAGACTTCATGGATGGGGCAGGTCTTTGGTCCACAGCAAACGTGACTATTAGTGCTGGGTGAGCTCATGCAATTTTTCTGCCAAAGTTGTACAAAAACCAACTCTGTTATGATGACAGCACGTTTTTCAAATGTAGCTGATTTTACTTCAAAAGTGGATTAGGATAAGCCAGAAAAATGCCATCATGAATGTGGAATGAGCATCCATACAGCGTGTTTGTCGTTCCAGATGATATAAACACCAGGGGTTATGCTGGTATGGTGTTAAAGAAGAGTCCCTTCTTGGGACTGTGGGCTGTGGTCTTTCCACCTCGAGGAGATGAAAATGCCTCTTAAAATCTCGTCCCACCTGAGCCCCTGGGGATCCAACCCAGTCTTACCCCGGGCAGTGGAGCTGCCGCACATCCAGCCCTGCTGCAGCACATCACCCTGCCTCATCCTGTCACATTAATTGGCTGTACTTGGGCAGGACCCATCAGCCCAACGCATTTGAAGGTTAAAAAGCAAAAGTCCCACCCACTCCCTCCAGGTCAAGGGCTTTCACCCCGTTTTCTTGGAAGGTCGATCTCGGTGAAATGACTCCCATTCAGCCGTAAAATAAATACGTGTGTAAATCGGCGGGGCACACTTCAGACTTTGAACCGCAGAGCCGGGGAGCCCGGAGCGGTGTTTTCACAAGCTTGTGATTGAGCTCTAGCCCTTTGTAAACTTTTACTGGATTGCCTTGGACGTGGCAGGAGCAAACAGTCTGCCTCAGCAATTGCAAACACGCAGGGAGGCTGCGGCGGCGGCCGGGGAGCTGTGCATGGCACTGCCAGACACGGGGCCAGTGACTCACGCCCTCCCCCGGCCATAAACCCCCACGGACCGGTAGGAATTGCATCCTGGCGGGGCTGGGACCGGGACTGGGGCCTTCGGAGCAGCTCCAGTGAGAGGGCATCTGGGCGACGCTGCTGCTCCCCAGGCTGCCTTATTGACTGCTTAAATCCTCTGCAGATCAAAGCGGGGCTGAGAGTTTCTTCCTAATGCTGCTTGAACTACACTGACCTTTTCCTCTGGAACCTCTGTTAACTCCTGCCCATTACTCATTGTAAACAAAAGGGAGATCCAAAGGGTTTCCAACGGCCGAGATGGATGGGAAATGTTAGGAAGCTGGTGAAGGATGCTCAGGCAGATGACATGATTTAGGGAAAGCAAGGAATTCAGACCTACGCAGGCTGGCAGCCCCACTCCCCATTGTGGCACCTTTAACTTTGTCCGTGTCTCGCGCAGAAATGGCTTAGAAACCGTGATGAGCTAAAACGCTGGAGTGGCTCAAATATGAACTTTATAACTCGGTCATGGGTTGGACTGGAAGGCGATCCCCAGCCCTGCTGAGCACATGCCAGTGCCATGGCATGGTTTGCAGCTATATCAGACAAAATCATGCCATCAAGCTGGAGGGACCTTGAACTCTGGAACAGCTCTGCTTGGAGCTTTGAACTTTGTGGATTGTCTCTGCTTCCAACACAAATGCTGCGCTGCCATATGGATACTTGGCACCGTGGTTTTTCCTCTCCTTTCATATCTTATCCTCTTTGGGAAGTCCTCTGGTAATACCTCACATGCTCTTTTCATTGGGAAGACCATGTGTACAGGCTTGCAATGACATTAAACCCCATCATGGTCCATTACCCTTGTCGTAAAAATGTCTTTTTTCACTTAATACATCAGAAATATCTGTTTAAACTTCAGAGATGTTTCTGCACAGGCTGCAGAGGGGAGGAACAGCAATGCATCCAACTCTCCACACATGAGCCTGTGGTCATCCCACAGCATGGAGGTGACAGCTGCTGATGGACAGCAGCCACAGCCAGTCCTGGACTGGGATCCAAATTCCCCTGAGCCCTTCCTAGTGGTCAGGAAAGTGCTGGTAACCAAGGGTGAGATGGGTTTTGTGTGCGATGGCTTCTCAGGTTCGTATTCAGGCATGTGGCTTACCTGACAGTTCACCCAAATCTTCACCCTCTCCAGTGAGCTGACGTGGAGCTGAGCCTGGCAGGCTGTGCTCCTGCCTGCTTGTCCTGCCTGCAGTCCAAGTCCGGACGCAGGAGGACTGGGGGTGACCTCCCGGAGCGAGCATCCTTCTCCTGTCCACCTCTAGCAGCCCTGCTTCCCGGTTTGGATTTAAGGAGGCCTTGTCTTTCCCTGGCCATAACCCCCACTCACTGCCTGCGCCGAGCCCTTTATCTGCCCTCGCCTGGAAACAAAGGCGCGGGGTGTGACACGGTACCAGCCATGGCTGAGATAACGAGGAGCCGCTCTCGCCGCTCTCACTCGCCACCAGCCGAGTGGCACTGGCCGGGCGGCTGCCCCGTGCCCGGGCATGCTGCCTCCACCGGGCCCCTCGTGGACATAGATCAATTAATCTCTGACTTCTCCCCATTCCCTCCCTGTTGCCTCCTGGCCCTTGGCCCAGGAATTTCCCCCTGGCTGCCCATGGAGTCTGCTGGAAACCCTCAGGAAAGTGCTTTTGAAACATCTCTGCCTGGGCAACCTCAGGGCTGTGGGGATTTTTGGCATTAATGCCTGAGGATTCAGATTATTTGGGAGCCACAGTTGCTGGTCCAGTATAGTGGGAAGGAGAGGATTTTCTGTGCGAGGCTGAGTAGTTTGGTAACTCCTTCCTGTTGTGGCTTGTTTTAATAGAGCTACAAGCATGGGATAGGGAAGGAAGAGAGGGGGAACAACCATCCCACCGTGCTGCCCCGAAATGAGAGGGTTTAAGACCATTCAGCACGGCCACTGCACCCTGTGAGCTTCTGTCGTGCCATTTATGGGGAGAAACTAAAACTGCTGCTGCACTTTCACCAAGTCAGGAGCAAGACGGATGAAACTCATGAACACGGAAAGCAAGAGGCCAATTTTGCTTTGGGAAGGCCGAGTTTTTCAGGGAACAGCGGGAGTTCAGCTTTCTCCTGAGGATTTGGGGTTTGCGTCTGTCGGGCACACAGTGACCTCTGCCGTTCTTCCTCCCAGCAGACCCCAACCCGGCAGGGGACGGCAGATGGACACGCATTTTATGGGGAATAGGAGCTGGGATTTTTGGCCGGTCAGTGCTGGATTAATCGCACCGAAGCCGCCAGGACTGCGGCCGCACGCTCGCCCCAGCCATTCTGTAGTGCCATCTTCAGGCAAAGCCTCACTATTGCTGAGATCAAAGAGCCGAGCGTGGCACCAGCCCGGCAGCCCCTGCCTCGTCCTGCCGTGCCCCGGTCGGGAATGGCTTTGGGATCCGCACAGGGGAGCGGTCAAGGGCAGCAGGGACTTTCCAAGGACCTTGTGATGGGCACAATGTCTCTTGCTTGAGATTAGATGAGAAGTTTTTCCAGGAGCTGGAGCCCACGGTGAGCTGGGGTAATGTCAGAATCATTTCCGAATAAGGGATTCAGCAGCCAAAACTGCCTTTTGGGTCCTGTTTAGAAAGGGGGTGGCAGACAGGGCTGAGGATTCCCACTCTGCTGCCTCCATTCAGCTGAGCGGGATCCAAGGTGTGGGATGAGGGGTTGGGGAGGATGCAGCCCTGCGTGGGCTCCAAGGACAGCAGCCCTAGCACTTCAATCCCTGAAGCGCTTCATTGCACCTCACTCGCCTCAGACTGCTCCCAGGAATATTTGCCAGTGCTCTTTAGTGCTGCAGGTCTGGCTGCACAGCCTGGATGGCCGGGAGCGATCCCTGCTCCCTCAGGGACCTCCGAGGCTCTGGAGCAGGCAGGGGGCATGTGGAGCAGCCACGCCACAACCTGGCATGCACGTGCTGGGAGCAGCATCCCCACTGTGCATGGAAGCAGCACTCGGAGCTCGAGATTCCATCCTGATCCAGAGCTTGCAGCAACTCCTTGGGGGCTCCCCAAGGTTGCCAGGGCTCTGGTATGCTCGTGTCTTAAACTGTGACAGGTTTTGCTGGCTTAGGGATGCAGGATGAGGAAGGCTCCAGCCTCCCCTGCCTGCTGCACACATCTGGCACAGAAATGGAGCCGGTCCTGCAAACTGCTGCTCGTGTTCCTCTTCCGCTCGAGGATTTTTCAAAGACCAGGCTTCCTACAGCTGATTTACAGCGCTTTTTAGAGCAAAGGGGCGATTCCAGAGAAGCCACCAATTATGTTGATGAAGAGCCTGACAGTAAACAGTGTCTTTTCTCCCTCTAAAAGAAAAAGACATGGAGGGAATTCAGCATCTTCCCGACATCAAAGCTAATAACAGAAGTGAAGTGAGACTCTGACCTTTAACAGCCTGCCTGTTAGTGTGGATTATATCATGTCAGCAGCCATCTGCAGTATAAACTATACCTGGCTTTGATGAGACCTCTTATAGACCTTTAAATGGGTGGAAATACTGCACAGCTTTCTGCAGAGAGGAAACCACTGGAATACCAAGGCTTTAGCTCTGCGGCACATGGGATGAGGGTGTCCTGCCGAGCTGCTGGATCAGCAGGGCTGCTGGGATCCTCACGCAAATCTGTCTGGGATGCTGGAGCCAGAGCAGGTTGTGGCTATGCCTGCCAGTCCCCTGGTTCAGATATCATGGAGTATTTGGGCCACTGTCACCTCCTTGGCCTCTTCCTGAGAACAGAATGAGATTGTGTCCCTGCTCTTATATCGAGAGCTTGGCTATCTGGAGACTGTAAGGGTTTGTCAACTCTCTCTACAAATCAGTCTGTTTGCCAGCCAGCAGCCTTCATCCCTATTTTTTTTCTTTCTTTTCTTTCCACCCAAAATGCCACCCTTCAGATGCTTTGGGGATGGACAGGTGCCTGAGATTCAGCATCCATCTCCCTGCAGTGTTGTCTCTGAATCCATCAGGTGCTGCAGTAAGCCTCAAGTCCAAACCCAGCCTTTGCCCCCACCCTGGTGTTTCTGGGCGCTGATTTGTGACCCTGGCAGCACGGGGCTCAGTGATGGGGCATCCTGGCACTGCTCTAGTGCAGTGAACAGGGTGTAAAAGGCCTGAATTGAAGCTTGCGGGGTACATAAGGGCGGGGATTGCAGGAGATGGTGGCAGGAACTTTCCTTCCACACAGAAGCATCTCAGTGCACTGGAAGGTGATAGCCATGGCTCCCCAAAGAGGATCCAGGAATAGCAGGCCTGATGGAGCCACGGAACATCACTGAGAAGGTGATCTAATTTCCTACTATGTTGAAATATCTCACTAACTTCTCAGGGGACTTATCCCTAGAAAGGAAGTCTTCTTAGCCGCATCAGGAAGAAAAGAAAAATGGAGGAATGAAAAAAGTCATCATTACTCTGACACGTGGAGATAACGTTTAAAGCTAAGTGTTGGGCAGGATAACTCTGCTCCTAAACAAAGCTGATTTATTGGGAAAACTCATCCATTTACAGTCCATAAGTTAAGGGCTCAGGCTCTGTGCACAGAGGTGCTTCAGTCATCAAGGAACACGGTAATAATGTTTTATGGAAATGTCTAAGACTTCCTCTCCACAGGGCCCTGGCCACTGCCGGTATGAAATACACAATGCTTTAGCGTCTCGAAGTCCTACACATTGAGCCATAAAGACAAACATGAGTGATCTTGTATCTTCTGGGGCTTTATGGCGTTATAAAATATGTTTTATGTTCCAATCAGCAGCGACAATTTATGAACAGAGAGGCTCGAAGAGATATAACATCAGACTATGTATTTTAATATAGTTTGAGAGAACTGTAATGCCTTGAATGACATTTGCTCTCAGCACACACGTAAAATGAATAGTAATGCAGTGGAGATTGATGGTTTATTTCATCACGAAGGGTCTTCTGTGCAAAGAGTTTTATGAATGTTATAGACAATAACCAGTCGGCTTAAGGAAGAGGATTTATTGGCCGTGTGGCCACCTTCTCCTGGAGTGCTCACATTTTCTCAGTGCCTTGTTTGTGAAATTTGTTAGCATCACTTCCAGGAGGTTTGGTTTTTTTTCCTGTCTGTAAGTATTCAAATTAGAGCTGGAGATAGACACCAACCATTTTTATTAATGTTTCATTTTATTTACACAATGTATCAGTTATAAGAACGTATTATGGAGTAACACTGAAATGATCTATTTTATATGCAACTCGTCTGGAGAATGAAAATAAAGCTTCTCAGAAGCGGAAGCGACACAGGCATCAGACAAGAGTTAGAACATGCTCTTTGTGGAGCACTGGTCACATTTAAACATCCTGTTTTTAAGATTATGCTGAGAATTTATTGCTAATGCTGGATTTTTGTGAGTTCAGCATATTTTGGTAAAAAATCCTCAACTCTCCTGTTGTAATTCATCTTTGGCTATGCATTGCTGCAAAGGATGATATCCAAAAGGATGCACAGGCTGGTGGTGGATTAAGGGATTGACTCTGCCAACAGAAGGCAGCTGTTGAGCCTGCAGTGACCAGCCTGTGTTTCTGCTCCTTTGCCCAAAATCTGGGATGCACCCAGGTGTGGGGAAATTTTTCCATCTCACATCTGTCCATCTTTTTTCTTCCATTTGCTTGTGCCCAAAACACCAGCCAACACCATTTCCAAGAGTCCTGTGACAAAAGAAGTCAAGTCCCCAGCCTCATATTAAATTGCATCCTTTAGCAGGGGAAAATTGGAAAATGTGTTTCTTTAAAGCCTCCTTGTGAGAAAGCAGAGAGACAGACAGCAGCATCGAGCTTTTGGGGATCCTCTGAAAGGTCCATCTGTGATTTGTGGAATGCTGGGCACCACAGATATAATTTTTTAGTCTGCAGTGAAGCACAGGAGAAGGTTTCCATGGAGGAGAGAGGGTTTGGATGCTGGTGGGCCATTGCACAGGCAGGGATGGAGGGAGCAGCATGGTTTTAATCTCCTCCTCCTGCTGCTGGCACGAGCTGCGTGCTGAGGATGGCCAGGACCTGTCCCATCACAGACCTGCCCTGGTTGTCACCTCGGATGCATTTATATGAAACTTCCAGCACCAATTGCAGCTCGATTCTTGAAAATCGGTGAGAAATTGTGTCAGGAATCAATGAAGAGAATCCCAGCCCTGCGGGAGGGGTGGCACTCCAGGCTCTGAGGGATTTTAGGCAGTAATGAGCTGGGTCAACAACATCTTCACAGGAGAGAGATGTCCATGAAACACCAAAGGGCTGAGATGTCACAGTGAGACCCTGGTGTCTCCTCAAGGCAATGCCAGAGGTGAGCATTTCACTCCTCAGTGTCTCCCTTATTGCACCTCCTGATTTATTTTTACTCTCAGAGTTTTATTAATGCTGTTGACTCTCCTGTGCTTAGTACCTGCCCCTCCACGGTAATTAAGCATTAGCTAATATCTGCTCATTGAAAACCATAAGAGAGCTTTATTATCGGGCAGGAAAAGGCTTCATTGATTTAGAAGACAGTTCAGGTGGTAATTTCCACGCCACCTTAAAAATCACTGCAAAGTGATCTCTGGAAGGTAATAAACAAGATGCAAAATCACCATGATAACACAAATCACCTTGAACTCACTTGATAAGGACCATGCCATGGATCCATCCAGGGGAATTGCTTTGTAATGCAGTATCAGTGTCCCATTATTTTAAAGTGTTACTAAAGTAAAAGGGAAAATGGGATTCTTTACAAGATATGTGGGATTTTATTAAGCTCTCGTGTGTGGAGAGGAATGGGAGTGCATGGGTGGATGTAGCAGTGATGACATCTGCCAAGGGTGATCAGTTTGTCCTTTCAAACCTCTGTCACCCGAGTCCTCCCATACAACAGCCTGTCCTTAAAACCAGGGCAGGAGAAGCTGAACCAGAGAAAATAATCCTGAACTACAGCCTCCTGACTCCAGAGCCCAGCACTGACAGGGAAAGGCCTGTGGAAGCACCTCCTTCCCTGCTGCCTGCCTTGGGTGCTCACGATGCAGCCCCAGCTCCCGGGATGTCACGAGGAGTTAGGAGCAGAGGAGATGGATTAGGCCCTTCTGGCTGGCATGCCGTGAATTATGTGCAAGCTCTACATCCAGCCATTCATTAGAGATTTACCAGCTGCTTTTTGCCTAAATATTTGCTTAAAACCCTCAGCGTATTTCATTCCATAGATTATTTTTTCCTACCAGTTATGAATCAGGGGCAAAAAGCGTTTTAGAAAGAAAACACACTTTGCTGGAGTCAGATATTGCATTCAATCAAAATCCATGAGAAACTTAAGACCAGTTGGAAATATGAAGGCGGTTGTGTTCAAATTTTGGCTGGGACCAGTGACTGGGACAAAGTCAGCTGCGACAGATGCAGACGGAGCAGAGGCGAGCTCATTTCTGCAATTTTCAGGCTCTTCTACTCCAGCCCAACTGGAAAGAAAAATTGTAATTATTATTTTTTTTTTCACTGTGTAATTTTTCTTTTTCAGCAGTCTAAGCCAAATTTTCTGCCATTCCTCCACAAGGATTTAGGAAATTTTGCTGTCAATCTGGGAGCCCTTCTCCAGCAGCATTGGAGCTCTCAGCTGATGCCCATCTTTCCTTGAGAAGGATCCGTTGAAGGCAGTTGTATTGGCCCAAACTGTGGTTGGAATCACTGTAATCAGGGGTATGGGAAGGCTGCTCTGTTGTATAGCTCTATTTAATTTTGTTTCTGTTGTAAAGTCAAAATTTCAAACTTGAAGTTCTTACTTCTGCCCCATAGTGGCAAACAAACTTGTAAGGTATTGAAAAACCTGTGCATGTGTCTCAACTCTCCTCGGAAATTTCTGAACAGAGCAATGTTTGCAGCAACATTTACTTTAATCTGATTTTAAATGATTTCAGGATAATTAGATGAGTGAATAATTTTAGGAGTTTTTCTTTTTAGTACAGCCTGAATTTTTATGCCATTCCAGCAAAATGAAAAGAAATGGAGACAACTCAGAGAAACTTCAAATTCCCAATAAAAACTTCCAGAATTTGCATCCAAAGTCAGGACTGGTTTCCAGACTCAGTGAGGAACCAGACTTTTCTCTCACGTAACTCAACACAACCATCAAGCGATGAACCTGGACGAATTAATTTGTGGAGCAATGCCAATGCCCCCCCAGTAAGGAACTGGTACCAGTGTGTACTGCAGGAGCTTTCCCAATTCAAACCAGCTGCAAATCTGCTCTAAGTGGGTTTTTTTTTTTACAGGTCCTTAATCCACTGGGTTAAAGCTTTACAGTGAACAGAGTACTGAGCAGGACAGACCAGCACTTCAGATTGCAGCTGCTAAAGGCAGTCATCCCACTCATCTCAGTGTTTGAAATAAATCCTTACATGGGGATCTTAAAGAGCTGGACTAACTCCCCAAAGCATTAATGGGTGTTAAGTGGTGTGCTCAGATAAGAGTACATCCCATTGTTAGGAGTGACCGATAGAGCTCAGGGGTCAAGTGAAATTGGGTTTATCTGCTGGCAATTCAGCTTTTTTTCTTCCTGTGTTTGCTGTCTAGAATTTTCTTCTGGGGGAGAAAAAAAAAAAGGAAAAGGAAAGTGTAAAGCAGCCCATATTTTAATCAGGAGTCAAGCAGAAGATTCTTCAGGGCAGATGAAAGACAGACACAGCACTTTATGTGGAAAAGCCTGGAGATGCCTTCCCTGCATGGTGAAATCCTTGGGACCATCGAATATCACAGGGAAGGCAGAGCTCCTTTCACTAAAGCAACAGTGCAGGAGAAATCCATTTTCCATTAAGCATGAACAGACAGAAGTCTCCTCGTTACTTTCTTTGGTGCACGGGAGCTGGCACCCGAACCTGCAAACTTTCCTGGTGCCTCCTGGATGGCTGAACCTCCCAAGGATGCTGTGGTCAGTCTCTGGGTATGGCTTCAGCTCTGGAAAAGCAAGGACAGCGCAGCTCCACTATTCCACACTTTGCTGGACTCAAAGGGTTTTGTAACTCTAGCCAACGTGTTTTGGAGTGAACTGGGTGGGATCAAGTCCTCGGTTCTGGAATGGACTCTCTGTTCTTGGCACAGCAAAGTCCATTCTTGCCACCTGGGACATCCGCCCAAGATTTGATTAAAAGGTTGATGTAACAGGGAGAGATGACATTCTTGTGTACTGGGATAGGTCCCAGCACATCCATTTGATGGGAATGGCTTTCAGAGTGAGCAGTGGGAACGGTCTGGGTCTGCCTTACCCAAGGGCACCTTCACTGCCATTGCAGGAGCACCTTATCAGTGAGGTGACATCAGAAGAAAGGCCCATTAAAAGCAAATATCTGGGAGTTCTGCTTTTATGGAAAGGAAAAGAAAAAAAGGCTTTTTTTAAAATGAGGAACTTGAAGTCACAAGTGAAACTGGCAGCTGAACTCTTTGTTGTGGTTCTCATGACAAAAGCCTGAGGGGTTTGGATCACTGTGAAACGGCTCAGACTGCTGGGCTGCACACAAACTTTCTTAAATAATCCTCCCTGGTTTCCCAAGCCTTGCAGTCTTTCTGAGACCTAATCAGCATTTAGCTGGCTGGGCAAATCCCCAGTCCCACCGAGGTCAGGGGATGCTCTGCACTCACCTGCAGCAGTTCCAGGATCTCACCTCCCTGTATTCCCCTCTCTTTCCCTGCTGGTCACCACACCAGAAGGTTCCCAGATTTGTCGTGACCACAGAAACGCATTTTAACATGAGTGGTCTAATTCCACACTACCAGAGTTGAGTTTTGAGATGTAAATGTAACCCTCTGAGCTCTTGGCTCTGACCCACTTTCTGCCCAGAGCACAGTGGGAAGGCAACAGCTCCATCCCTGTCTTGCTGGAATCTGATGGATCCCTATAAAATATTATTGGAAGGCTAGAACAATTAAATGTGGGCTTCCCTGTGCATTAAAGTACCATATCCATGTACAGCGGCAAAGAACAGGTCTCTCCAACACAGTGTGTTGAAACAATTTGTTTATAACCCTGAAGGAGCCCAGGATTTCCCTGCATCTCTCTAATTTCAGCAGTGAGGGAACCCTGGAGTGTTGCAAAACTGGATAGGGAGGCTTTTACTGAGCTATCAGCTCTGAGTGCAGAAATAAAAATGTATATTTTCCTTCCTTCTGATTAATAGTTCCAGTCAACATCAGCTAACTTATTCCTATCGACAGATCTATGAAATACTTGCAGAATCAACAGCCATAAAGTGGATGGCAAAGCACTGGCACCATAAAGCCGTAACGTCCGTGTCTATTGCAATCAAGGCTTTTAAAACCTAATTACTTCTGGGTGACATCAGTCATATATTTTCATGTGAAATTACAGTGGCATGCAAGTGCCCAGCAAAATAGAAGAAAACAAATGATGTCCTATAATAACAGAGAAGCGAACTATCATTTTTAATCTGGCATGAAAGCTCCGACTGATGAAGCTTAATACAACTTGTTAAAACACCTAACAAGTGAGGAAGTGATTAAGTATTGTCCTTTTGCCTCTGGGAAATGGGATCTGCTCTCAGCAAGCACGGAGTGACTGAGATAGCCCTTTGGAGCTGATTGAGCTGCACATAAAGTAACTTCTAATGATCTCAGTCCACTTTGAGCCATAAAGATTTAGAAGGGACAATATTTTAGAAATGATCAAGTTCCACTCTTTTTATTAGTGAGGATAAAACACTTTTGTGGAGGAAATTAAACAGAATAAATTGCTGAAGCCTTCTGCAGCTTCCATCATTTAGTGGTGTCGGAAGAGCGCAGCGGACACCAAGCTGGAGCAGGAGCTCATCCACAGCAGAGGGGACTGAGGAGGGAAACTGCCTTTTGCTTCCAAAGAGTTTCCAGGCCGGGTAAAATCCTTTGTCTGGTAAAATCCTTTGGAACAGCTCTGCTTATCTGATGCTTTTAGAGAAGGGAGTGATGACACCTGACAGCTTCAAGCTCCATCACTTTGCTGCCTGCCTGTGTAATCTCCATCCCTGTGGGGAAATGAGGGACTCAGAACTGTAGGGTTTGGGGCTGTGCAGGGCAGACAGAGCCTGTGGCTGCCCAGGATCTCTCTGCAGCCCTGGTGATGGAGGAGCATCCCTTGGAGCAGCACTCGGAGAGCTCCAGGGATGCTCTGTTCCCTCTTCAAATTCCTGTGTTCCTGCCAAGTCACCTGCAGCACTAATCCCTCCTCAGAGACAAACCCGCTGAAGCTCCCAGTTCCTGCAATGGACCATGGCAGAACCTGCTGCAGTTTGTGCTTCCGGCTTTTATTAAGGACACGTTTTTCAGGACATGTTTCTTTTATGGTGCTTAAATTAAGTTTTCAAGGTTAATTGTCCAATTTGATGACTTTGGTTCAATAAATAATTCAGAGACAGTTTACGTCCTCCCATGTAAAGATGCCTACTGAGGTTACAGTAGCAGCCAGGCACTTCCTCTGCTGTGCTATTAGCTAATGTGCTGGAGGTTTTTCCACTTCAGTTTGGAAGCATTTATGCTCTTCGGGAGGAAATTTGAATGGAACTGAAGAGCAGTGGAAGGGATCATAGCGAAGACAGCCAAAGTCACCAAGCTATCGATAAAGTCACTGCCAATGTCCATCGCCCAGCGATTTTCTTGTTGTCATCCACCAAACAGCAATAGCACAGCAATAATCTTAGGTCTTAATAACAACTTCAGTTCAGCAGGTCGAATTGAGAAGCCTTTACATGCTCTTTGGGGACTCATCCTAGAGCAGCTAACTCAGACAACCCTTTTCTCCGAGACTCTGAATCTGTGAGACTCTGAGCTGATAGAGGTGGCATTGGAAATTTCCCTGCTAAACTGCTGTGTGAGATAGATGAAGTTGCTTCTCTTAGTCACATTTTTATAGCTCTCTTGCAAACAGTCTGCTATAGTGGCTTTCCTATTGGCTGTGTATAATGGGATCATAACCCTGCTGAGAGTCCCAGGCACCAATACAAAAAAATCCCTATAAGTCATAAATATTCCTGCGGTGTGTTAGGGTGAGTTCCAGGGCTGGGAAGTCCCAAGGGAGGGCTTCTGGGGGTGATGTTTGCTCCTACCCCAGGGACCTGGAGCTGACAAAAGAGAGAGATACTACTTCTGTTGGAGGAAACTTGGGGGACCATTCCGTTAATATCCCTACCACGCTACCAATAAATAAAGCAAAAGATTTGCAGTGCTTCCTAAATACCATCTTCTCCCTGTTAGTTGAACTCTCCGCTCAGTAAACAGCATGAGATTTTGAGCAAATCCACGTCCCCAGTGCCTGTAGGTGCTTGGCCATCTCCAAACCCACTGTCCCGCTCAAGCACCAGCGCAGGGCTGTGGCACCACACTCTCCAAAGTGCCAGTGGGTCACGCTGGATTCAGGTGAGGGCTGGAGCTGGAGCAGCCCCGGTGCTGACACTGCAATGCAGCTCCAATGCAGAGCTCCTGGCACAGGGACACTGATGCAATGGTACAGTTGCTGTCCTTTTAACAAAGGTCACACTGCGGGGGCTGGCTCTGCCTGTGTGTACCCAGAGAGGAGGGCTGGACCAGGAATTCGAGTTAGAGCGAGATGCTGTGCCCGGTGTTCGTGCCGGGGCTGCGGACATGTGCTGGGATGGAGCCCGTGGTCCTTTCACCCTGTGCTGAGGATGCGGAGCTCTGCCAGGGTACCCAGCCAGAGGGCACAGGACTGCCCTCACTCTGCAGGAACGGGGGGCTCAGCACAGCCAAAACTGGTATCTAGAGGATGCTGTTTCCACAGCTGTCTGGTTATCCCACAACCTATTTTTGATCTACTCACGGAGTAAAAATATAATCCGAATTTTGCCTGCTAGAGCAAATTGTGGCTACAAATATTCTCACTTAAAAAAAAAAAAAAGCAGTTATTGGCAACCTGGCTCAGAGCCGAGCAGGGCTTGCAGAGCAGCAGACTGCAAGGTTTGTTACTGGCAATGTATTCAGGAGGCATCTGATCAAAGCTATAAAAGGGGAAAAAAATCATCAAGGCAACATTGTAAAAGATGATAGTTGTTAAATCTAATTTCAATACTCTGTGTGCATAACCTCTAACTCGGAGGCATCTAAGCATTCCAGACATGGCCGGTGCATTGTAATTTTTGCATCGTTTCACATTACTCACAAGGTGCATTAGATGGACACTGAAGGATGAATTATTCTTTTCAGCAAAACATTTTTGTGGAGTAAGTAAATTTATCTTGCGGGGAGAGTAAAAGGAAGAAATATGGCATTAAAATGTGCAGATCTGAGTTGAACACATCTCTCTTTTACAGAGAAACCATGATTTAAGTGCACTCTATTACTAATGTTTAATAAAAGCCATAATTCAGAATGTCAGGCTGAGGCTGTGTGCATTGAAACTATGATTTGGGGAAAAAATGACATGGACATTTTTCAGTACAGTAGCTCTTCTTTAAGCCATTTGTCTGCAGGCCTAAATTAGCTTTGAAGTGTACTTTATCTTTTCTAAAAAAGGCATTGATACAGCAATTATGCTTTATCAATTAATTTTACACACAGCCCCGGAGAGGACAGAGGTTCGTGGGGCTGGGTGCCTGTCATCTCCCCATTGCAGTGCAGGATCGCATCACCTGCATCCTGCATCACCCTGCACTTCGAGGGACCTTGGGACAGTCTGTGAGTGCACAGGCTGAACCTCAACCTTTCTGCAAGGTATTCTTCCCAAATATTTGCTGCTCAGTGGGTGTCTCTCCATGTTCCCAAGCTGGAGACCTCCCGTGCTGTCTGTAGGGTTGGCAGCAGACTGTCCATTGCTCCGTCAATGCTGGCTCTGAGGGGAGTGTGGAACTGACTGATGGATGATGTGTCTTCCTTTTACACTTCACAGACCTGGAGCTGACCACCAGCTGGCCTCCACCTGCTGTGTAGTTGATATCTATTCTTCTGAAAAACGTGAAGATTTTGGTGCAGAGCAAACCCCCAACAGCACCTGAGAAACTGCAGAACAGCAATCCTGAGCTCAAAGCTGCATCGTGGTGTCGCAGCAGCTTGGTGGGAACCAGCTTGGGAACACAACTGGGGTGCTGCATTCTCCAACCACACCACCACCTCTGAGAGGGCAGTTCAGCTGGCAGTCCTCCTGCAGCTCCATCAGACATGGCATTGATGCCTGCATGTCCCCCTTTAGGGGTCAGTCAGGGTTATCAGGGTCTCAAGGTTCATCAGGTGGTTCTCAAATGGGAGGTTGTTGCACCCAGACCTCCAAAGAGGCTGAGAAAGCCAAACTGCAGCCCCAAGGTGTTCAGGGATGAGTATTTGTTTAAAGTGTTCCGGATTTTGTTCTGCTTTCTCTTACTCTACTTCCCCTCAAAGACAGCTTTTTCTATATTAAATAAAAGTAATAAACCAGCAGCTTGTGTGATCCCTGCTCTGCACCACCACGTGTGCAGCTGTCACTGAGCCTGCCCAGCTCCTGCGTCTCGATGCTTTGCTGAATCCCACTGCCTTAACAAGGCTGGGGACAGCTTTCTCCACCCAATCCCACTGCTGCCCAGCACAGCCCTCCTGGGGCACTGTACCAGCTCTGCAGACGGCCACAGATCCATCTGTGTTTTGATCTGCACAACTAAAAGTCACACCACGAGGAAAAGAAAAGCAAATCTCCCCTTCCCTCTTCCATTTTCCTTTTCCCAGGGTGCAGGGTGCTGGGTCCTGCCTTGAGGTGACAAGGCAGACACTGGCGGGTTCTCATGTGTCTGCCCAGGCTGCTGTGAACCCGGATGGACTGGCTCCTTGCGACTGCTCCGTCCTTGGGAGTGCTGTAAACCAGCATCAGGCTCCAAAGACTTTCCCAAATTCATGCCCACAGGTCAGGAACACCTGGGTTTAATCCAAGCCAGAGCCCGTGCGAGCAACACTCAGGGCTGGTTTGCACCAGTGGCAGATCTGGGCCATTAAATATCACTTTCATTTACAATCTGACCTGCAGCTGGGACATTTATTAGCACAAACCCATTCCCCTCGGGGCAGGCAAAGCCTCGGAGCTCGATGCTGAGCCTGGGCCTCGCTGAATGTCTCCCGGGGAAACACTACCTGTGCTCGGGTCTGCTCCCGGGCACCCCAGCGCCCGCAATTAAACTCTCCTTAAACTTTAAAGGCACACTTAAATGTGTGTTTATGGCCCCATTACTTTCTCTTTATAGCCCGAGGTGAAGGCTGGAATCCTGTCCGAGACATCTTAAGGGTTATATGTACAATTAGCTGGTTCTCATCACGTCCTTTAATATTTCACTTCATAAGCCAAAACAAACCCCGGTAAATCAGCCGGTGGCCACAGGGAGCGCGGTGGGCGAGGGGACCGTCACCCCTCCCGGATACCGAGGGGTGACAGCTACAGAGAAAATGATGCTGGGTGAGAGCTGGAGCTGCCTCATCGGAATTTCAGCCAGGATTCAGGCTCCTCTCTGCCGCTCCCTGACCTGCCTGTGATGTTGGGGCCGAGTCATTAATGACAGATGTGTAAACTTTTGCATGGAGGGATGCCAATATTTTGCATACTTAGGCAGTGCTGCCATAAATATTAATGCGGTGCTAATATGGGAAGTTCCACCAGCTGTGTCCATTCTCGGGGGATACTTCAACTATTTATATTCGGGGTAATGAGCAAGCTGTTATTATATAATCAGGCTGTTGGAGAAGCCTTTGGAATAAAAGTCTCACTGAGAATTAGCCAACAACAGGAGCGTGTTTGGAGCCACGAGACATCACAGATTGAGTGATGGAAGGTTTGACAGAGCAGAGGCAGGACAGGAGAAAAACAGGACAGGAGGAGAAAGGTGCTGAGACTGAAGCTCCCGGGGAATGAATGTTTATCGAGACGAGGGGTTTTTTGCACCCAAACACCAAAATTCTCTACCTGCAAAGTAACCCCAAATTTCTTGTATGAAATATTGAGTCACCAAAGGAGGCAAAAATGAGAAATGTTTGTTCAGTGCTGAAAACCACAAGCAAGAACAAACTTTGTCACGGTCTCCTCTCTACGAGCAAAACCCTCTTGCTTTAATCAGAGCTGGAATGATGCTGCTTTCATCTGACTCGAGAATCAGCCTCTCTTCTCATACTGAAGTTGGATTTGTGTTGATTTTATTACTGTTTTGGACTCCCATAACACAAATGACTGATGAGCCAAATCTGTGCCACATCCCTGAATGTATTAGGCTCCTATTGTCTTTTTTTGCATCAAATCTATGCTTTTTATAAGGCAGACTTCTTCTTTAAAAAAAAAAAAATCTGGAGAACAGTTTGGAAGTGATTTAAATCCTCTCCCCCCGTGTTTTGGGGAACGATGAATATTTAATTGAGTTGAAGGTGGATAAATGATCATTTTCTTCATCCTATATGGTAGTGAGTAGTAAATTACTTTACCGGGAAACCCAGTTATAATTGCAAAATTGATAACAGAGGTGTGAAAATTTACACCTGTGATAATAAAGACGAGCTTCCCATCGTACATCGACATTATATCTTGTGAGTTATCTCTTGTGCATGATCTAAATATTTCATATAACCCAGCAATCAGAGCCTTCAGCACTCCAAGTAAGAAATAACTTGCTTTTATATTTCATATGCATATATATATATATATATACGTATTACAAATAACAGCACGTTCTGCATGCACCTACACACCTGCACAGCAGTGCTCCGAGGGTGGGTGTTCGTGTTCCTGAAAACTGATGGAGAAACCCAACATTGTGCTGCAATGCAGGGTTTGGAGGCAGCATGGCAGGGAGGGGTGGGCAGAGCATCATAACCTTGGGCAGACCCGGATTACAAATTGCTATTTGGCATCCTCCAGCTCCAGGCTGGACCCTGGTGAGCTGCTGAACAAGAGGAATCTGCCTCCTCCTCTCCATCCTACCAGCTTTTCCTCGGGAAACTGCTGAGTAAAGGGAAGCACAAAACTTTACGGTCAGTTTTGGCAGGGGCCGTGGCGCTGGGGCAGAATTCGGATCCCTGAGTGCTCTGGGGTCCTACTCAGGGCTCGAGACCCCTCAGGGGCTGGCACAATGCCACCACATGCTAAAGAGACGATACTCAGCTGGTAATTAAGCACTGCAATCAGCAGAGCTCTCAGCAGAGCCCGCTGAAATGAACCCTGTGCAGATTGAAATTAATACGGAGCAGCCTAATGGGCAGGAGTGCACTCGCCAGGATTAACCTAAGAGGAAATCAAACCCTTTAGAGAAAGCTTTTGGCAGCAGGAATCGCCCCCTTAATAGCCAACAAAAGTCTCAGCACTAATTCTGAGTTAATCCGTAATTTGGGGAGAATTTCTCAAGGTCGAGGCTTTTTTTTTCTTTTGCTAAATCTGGTTGCATTGGATGCAGAAAAGGTTGGAGGTTCCTGGGGATTTCTGTGGATTTGGGGTTTGGAGCAAGGCTGTGGCTAGGGCTGGTGGCAGGTACAGTCATTAAAACACAGGGATTAGAGCCTTCAGCCTGAATCTGAGTCTAATCCATTACCCTGTTCACAGGGAATCACTAGGAATGGGAGCTAATTCCCTCCACTTAGGCTAAAAGAGATGGTCTCTTTTAAAAAGTTTGGTCTGGTTAACAGTGCTGTATCCAAGATTTCTGTTACAGAGGTGCCAAAGCCATCAAACACATAAATTGCCTCTTTCTCCTCGTTTTACCATGTCATTTCATAGGTATAGATAGGCTTTTATATAGATATATATTCTATTATGCACTCTGTTTCTTAAGATACAATTACTTTTATCTTGGCCAGTTTATTAAAGATAATTATATGGAAGTTCCCGTGCATTCTCCAAGATTGCAGTTGGCTGAGCTGGATGAGAACATTATGCTAACAAGAACATATTTTGCTGTACTTGAGACAATCTTTTTCGGGCAGGAAGAAGTGAATCATTTTCCTTCTCTTTTTCTGCCTTCCGATATTTTTCTTCAAGCTTATTTCAGTAGCAAGACATCTCCAGCTTCCTTTAGACTAAGCAAGAGACAAGATGCAAGAGCCATTGATTCACCTCAGGGAATACTTTGGAGAGATCAAAAAGTGCTCGTGTGCAAGCTGTTTCCTGTGGGAGGAGCATGGCAGTACAATCAATCCATGAATGCATTGTAAAATCAATGCTCTGTATAATTAGGGCACTCCAAGGGTAAAAAAAAAAAATTAGGTAAAAAAAAGAAAAGAAGGGGAATAAAAGGGAAAATTAAGAAGAGAAGATCTTCAGTGTCTACCAGGCTGGAGGAAGTCACAAGCACCTGAACAAACAGATTTTAAGCCTGTTTCAGAGGCAGTGAGGGAAGATCTTGGGGGATTGATGCAAAATCCTTTTGTCTTGGTGCTGGCTGTAAAATGCCAAGAGCTTGGGGATGCTGATCACAGACGAGACGACCTCCTCGGTTCTCAGCTGGGACACCCGGGTTCACCCTGACCACCACTTTAGGCTGCCAGTGAGAAACCATTTCGATGGCAAAGCCCTTTGGCAGCAGTCAAAAATTATCTGGGAGGAAAAAAGACCCCGCTTGGCTGTGGGCGGGGTGGCCAGGATCAAACCTTCCGCTGCAAGTTCAGCCCTCTCCTCTGCACTGGTGGCAGTGATGGTGGAGATCCTCTCTGTCCCACCTCCACACTCAGCAGTGCAGAAAGGCTCTGACCTCGAAAGATTCCTTTGGCATTTAAATATTTCCAACCGTTTCTCAGAGACCAAATGGTCGTAATTCCCAGCTAAACACAAATGTTAACTATAGATCATGAAATACAGCAGGGTGTAAATAGTTCTCTTTTATAAGGCCCTAAATTATAAGCAGAGACAATTAAGTTAGAAGACAAAAATTCCTTTAAATTAGCAGCCACATTTGCAAGCTCTTGGTGAAAGCAATAATGTGTTTCTGCCTGAAAAATTCACTTTTTAGGGTATCTGGAGGCTGTTGCAGACTGCTGACCCTGCTGGAGCACACTGCAGCTCTTTAACAAAGCTTGGCTTGACAAATAAGGCTTTTAAATTCAAAGCCTAAGCCACCTTTCAGGCAGACTTTTAGTTATTCAACACAAAAAGATCTCTGAAGATCCAACTCACCCCCAAAGATCCTCTTCAGAAATTACACTCCCAAGCAAGGGGGGCAAAAAACAAACAAACACTCTGCCTGGAATGGCCACAGCGCTGGTTAATGTTCCTCAGATGGGTCATTAGGTCTTTTATGGATTGTCAGCATGGAGAACTGATCCCGGTTCCAGGGCAAAGAAAACTACATCATATTAAAATACATGGCTCTTGTGGGACACAGCACTTTCACAGGGCTGCCTGCGAGTTTGGCAAGAGCCTGAAGTTGAGAAAGACAGATAACCCTGCAAATCAGAAAAGGCAGGTTTTCATCAATAGAAAATTACAGATCCCTGGTGAGAACTCGCATCATTATCTATCAAGAAATAAATTGGCCTGAGTTCCTCTTAACTGGTTCATCTGCCGGGATGTCATGGTGGGAAGGACCTTTGTCTCCTGAGCAGCCATCGGTTCACTGGGTGCTTTAATTGCTTGTAGGAATAACTACTGATGGAACCATGGCCAAGGTGCTTATGTCCCAGCTTCAAAGAAAAGGGTTTTTTTAAGGATTCACTGTCCTGGAGTGCTCTGAGTGGTGACACAGGTGGGAAGGGAGAGGTTCTTACAGGGAAGATGTGCAGAGAATATCCCAACCTTCATCCATACAAAAACAACTCCAGGAGCAGTGCTCCATATCAGAGCTTCGTTTTCAGAGGAGGATGAGAAACATCCTCAGGGCTATGAGAAACACCCCGCGGGGCTGCGGGCCAGCTTTGCTGCAGCAGCTTTGAGCCTTTAAATCCAATCTCTGGGAAATGCATGGATCTATTCCAAATAAAACACCCAGGAATGTGGAATGTAGTTGTCCCTTATCCTTAGGATACTCAAGGCGTGCTGGATGTCTGATAGCAAGGACGAAGTTTGTTGGCCATCACCCAGCTGACAGCACATGGGCAAGGACAACTCCTCCGAAACAGCGTTTGGGCTCCGTTGGCAGGAGAAAGCTGGCACGCCAGAAGGATTAATTATGCCCCAAAATAAATGTAAGGGTACGGAGGGAGAGAAGTACCACCGGCAGGATTCTGGCACCGAGCCGTGCGCGCACGGGCCAGAGCGAACGGGGAGGGGGAGGAGATGGGCAACTTCGCCGCTATTAAACCTCGGCATCCTCCGTGTTGTGTCCGGGGCGGGCACGCGTGGAGAGGAGCCTTTTCCAGGAGAGGGCACTCGTGGGAAACAGCAGCTCCAGCCGCTCCGGCCCCGGGCAGCGGCGCCGCTTCCCCCGGCCCCGGCATCCCGCATCCCTGCGAGCCCGGACAGCGGGATCCCCCTTCCCCGCACCGCCGGAACCCTCCGGGCAGTGAGAGCCCCTCGATCCCCCGCAGCCCTTTGCAGCGGGCGGCGGGAATCCCCCGCATCCCTCTGCTCCCGGCTGAGCGGGATCCTCCGCCCCCCGCATCCCTCTGCCTCCGGGAACGGGAATCTCCCGGGCCCCCGCCTCCCTCCGGGCAGCGGGATCCCCCCGCTCCCCCACATCCCTCTGCCACCGGCTGAGCGGCTGAGGGACTCATCAAGAGAACATGAATCCTCGCTGATCCGTTTGGATCCTCTCCCATTCCCCGTCTATGCCGGGAGGATGCCGCTGCTGTGTGCTTCAACAGCTATCAGCCCTGAAAAAAAGGAAAAAAAGGAAAAAAAGGAAAAAAAGGAAAAAAAGAAAAAAAAAGGAAAAAAATCCCGATGCACAGGGGGAAAAAAAATAGCCCTTAGGCCAGTGGTGCACTACGTGAGAGGGAAACATCTTGTATGCTAATTGGCTTTAGGTACTTACAGCAAGATTGAGACTTGTAGCATTGCCACAGATTGTTGGAAATTCCTCCGATAAGCTGACAGATGAATGTGTCTCTCTCATGGAGAGGTGAGAGAGCAGCAAAATACTTCCAAGAGCACAGGCAGTGAAGCAGAGATATTTCTGGCATGTCAACACGCCGGGGCGGTGAGAACGCTGACCACTCACTGCGGGAAGGATGGGGGGAGAGAGGGAAGAGAAGGGGGAAAGCAGCAGGCAGGCACGAAATGCTGATCTGCTGGCCACGTCCTGCCACCTGCACACTGAGAAGCAGCTTTTTGTGTGAAGAGCTCCATCAACTTGAATTACTGCTTGTAAAGCAAGGTGGGAGCGAGCAGGAGTAACTCAGCCAGAATCCGGCCCACGGTGTTTCGTACACAGGAGCACGGCCAGGAGAGGTGTAGGCTGAGATTAATGTCCCAGCACAGCTTATTGTTGGGGCCTGTTTAACCACAAACCATGTTTATTTCTTTGGCCGAGATTCTGTGGGGTTTTTCCCCAAGTTTCAGGCTTAACCTTGCCCTTGGGTGATGCTGCGGGAGCTCTGTCTGGCTGCTGGGGCAGAAGTGGGCAAGGCAGAATTGTGCTGAGGTTTTCCCACAAGCACCCACCCCTTAGGTAAACCTTCACCTCCCCTCTGTGCCGTAAAAAAGGAGAAAAAATAAGACCTTGAGGCCCAGAGGCATCATGCATCTTGCACCACAGCCTTACACAGCAGCACAGTCACTCTGCTGGAGCAACACTGTCCTGAAAATGCAGCAGACCCCTTGGTTCACTCTGGCTGTTCCAAAATATGAAGAATAAACCCCATAGGAGTGCAAAGTCGGGGTCACATAGACAGCGAACCCAGCTGGGCACCCCGTGCCTCTGCCCCGCTCCAGCTGCCTCCGGTTGCCCCATCAGTTCTCGGTTCTCCCTCTGCTTGCAAAGACTGAAAAGTACTTTTTGATGGTTTAGATGGCAGTTGCTGTTCAAGGCTTTTTGCAGGATATTTGGAGCTGTTTCTGAAGCTTTGAAATTGGCTCCTTCGGTATCTTTGAGTGGGGACACTTTGCTGAAGCAGTGTCCACTCCTGGCCATCGGCTGTGCCTGGCGCGGGCTGTGGCTCCCTCCTCCCCATCTGTACCAGGCTGAACCCTGCTTATTGCTCAGGTCAAACAATGTTGCTTTTTCTCTCCATCTACCTGAAAGCACTTGCAAAGGTGGTTTCCTGTCAGTTCTGAGTGTACAAGGAGCAGAAATGGTCCTGTGGCAATTTGCAGATCCTCCAGCTTTTAGACTTGGGTTCAGTTTTTCAATCTCTGAGACAATTCTGCCTCTGACCTTGAGCAAGGTCACTACCAACTTCTGTGCCTTAGTTCTCCCAGCAATAAAATGGGCTTAATAACATTTCCTTTCTTCAAATTTAAGTTTTCCTTGCTATGTCCTGCCCGCAACTGCACACTGTGAATCCAGTGGGACCCCTAATTTAATAAGCATGAGGGAGCCTATTATTGTAACCTTCATGCCATACCTCTGTCTTTATCTCTGCCTGCTATTTGCTGTAGGAAATATCACAGCTTTCTCTTTTCAATTGCCATTAGCAATTGCAGCAGCTGTGGTACAGGACCCGGGGATTTTCAGCTGAAGTCTAAACGCAGTTGACAACTGTATGAATCTCAGAGCCAGGGTAAGTAGCTAATGCAAATATCAACATCGTAGTAAGAAACACTCAGGAGCAGTAAGTGACTGATAGAAAAGTGATTATATGGACTTTATGTTGAAAAGTAAATATTTACTCTTCACCATTGACAGATGCTTCAAGCACCATAGATCTAAAAAAGACATTGATTTGCTCTCCTCCAGCCTCTCTTATCTCCTACTTATGAAAATATCTGGTGAATAGTACATCATCTGCTTGCTCCAGCCTAAGTGCCTCAGAGCAGCCACTCAGGTAATTTATTTGGCATCCAACAGTGCAATAGTTAATTGTAGTGCTTGTGGAATTGCGTGTGGGCTCTGCCGTGGCCTCCTGAAATGCAGTCACTCAGTGCTGCTCCTGCTTCCCTGATGCAGAGCTTGAACACTGGGCCAGCTCCTGCCCTCCTCGGTAGCCACCCAGGCATTAAAAAGCAAGGAAAAAAAAAACAGAAAAGAAAAAGGTTTCATTCTGCAAGAAATTTTATTCCTTGAAGAAGAAGTAGAAAAGAGAACGACCTCTGAAAATGTGACTGTGCTCTTTAAGAACAGGCTGGCCGTCGGTGGCTGCCTGTGCCGCTCTCCTCTTTGCCCTCCTGGAATTGCCTTGAAATAACTTAAATGAAGTTGAGCCACTCGGAGGCTGTCAGGTTTGCTGGACCTCCTTGGCAATCAATTTAACCTCCTGGAATAATTTTTTTCTGCCGCCTGAAGTTGCTGAGTCAGTGATGGGTGTCTGGGGGCTGCCTGCAAAGCTGGTCCCCGTCCCTCTTCCCCAGGGAGCCACCCAGGGACATGCCTGTGGGCAGATAAGGTGCTGTTCCTCTGACTTGCTATTTTTGGAAGGGACACTTACGGATGGTGGGTTTTACAACGACCTGTGTGTGACCGTGCTTTCATCAGCTGGGGGGTGGGACCCTTTTGAGGGCAGCCGTGGCTGTGTACACCGAGTGTAAACGGCCTCAGCCTTCCTGCTCCACTCAAGGGGCAGGGAAAGTCCTTCGGGATGCTTCAGCATCCCTGCCCCTTGGGTGGAGGAGGCATTTTAGCCTCCCATTGGCTCTAAAGGAGAGAAACACTCTGTGCTCCCTCACTTTTGTCCCCTTTTTGGGCTCGCCTGTCTTTAGAAGAACCCTTGCAGCTGCAGGTGGCCTTGGTTGACATTGGCAGGGCACGTCCATGCGTGCATCCCTCCCGCCCCTCGGAGCTTCACTGCTCTTCACACTGCAGCAGCTTTCTCTCTACAGCTGATAATTACTCACCTCAGAAATAAACAATCACGAAGTGGAGGGTACAGAGAGCTGTTCACAGAAGAAGAGAACTAAAAACTTTGTCTGTTTCTCCTACAGAGCCTCCGCATCGGCCAGAGGGATGTGCCCAAGCTGCTCCCCGAATGTTGTGCTCGGTAATTACTGACTGCATAAACATTTCTCTTTTATTTAATTTTGCCTGATGATAATTAGGTGTGAGAGCCTTGTTTAGCAGCCTCTCACTGCTTCCTGCTCCCAGTTGTTTTCAAACCTGGAACAGAGGATGGAACCTGCCTCGCAATGATGTTATCCGGTAAGATGCCATTCAGCACGAACACTATACCTCAGGAAAAGCAACCCAGCCTGAAAAATCCTCTAGATGAATCCCAAAAGACAGCTCCAGTGCAAGGCTGCCTTCCAGGGGTGTCACTAGAAAAGTGTTCAAAAGAAGAGGAATGAGAAACACATTTGCCAAGTTCGTAAAACTGCGACCTTGAGACAAAGGTCACCAAAGCATCGCTGGCTTTCGGTGGGCCGTGGCACAAGGGGACAACCACAGCGACCTGGAAAGGGACCTTTGATGACATCAGGCATTTCAAGGAGAGATTTACTGATAACAGGGGGTTAGAGCACTCAAAGAGTGTTTGCAATGCTTGGATTCTGCTTTTGCTTTCCTGGAGCGCCTGAAGCCAGTGAAGCAAATGAAGTTAAAGGTGTTCTGCATCCGTGTTGGTGCCTCAGTGCATCCGAGCCCTGCAGTGAGTCGGGGCTGGCTCTCCACACGTCCTGCACCCACACAATTTGCAGGCTGCCTGTCCCTATTGCTCTCCTCCTCCATCAAGTTCCTCTGCCTGCATGCAGGAAAATAACTCCAGGGACTTTGATGAGATTGTTCCTGTGAAGGAGACAGGTGAGAAGGAACCCCCCTCTTGCAAAGCCAGGTTTTTTTTCCTCTCTTTTGTGTAGGTGCTCCGGTGCCTACAGTCCTGCTGGAAGTCTATGGGCCAACACCAACACATGTGTAAAGTTTCATTGTCACCAGAGCAGAGGTGTGTGGATGGAGAATATTTTCTTCACACATTTAACATTCAGGTTTCTTCTATTTCTTTTTTTTTTTTCGCTCGTCGTGCGATGCCAGCAGCTCAGAGAGCTGCTGCCTGCAGCCTTAGGTGTGCATTAGCTTCCATTTGATTGCTGTACAGCACCTCTTCTTATCTTTGAAAATTAACCATTTAAAAGGCAGAGAAGAGGTGTCTCGCAGCGTGAGTGTAATGCACCAGGCATTGCACCAAAGACTGCAGAGTGCACCACTCTTTCAGTCAATGCTGAGGCTTTGACACCTAAAAGAAAAAGTATATTCCAGCCCTGTCAGATGTACAGAGCAATTATGCAAAACTGTCTTTAAGAAGATATTATTCTTAGGACATTTTCTTTTTTTTTTTTATTTTTGTGAGAGGCAGTATTTCACAAAAATCCTCACCTTTTCTTGCTTACATAATTCAGTGCCACTTACAGTAAATTATATTTGTGCAGCTTCATTATCACATCTATGTAAATTCTTCCAATAAAGTATCCTCAGACTTTAAGATGCAAAATGATTTTGTTAAGATGGGGTATAAGATAAAACAAAGGAAAATAAGCAAAGTGGTTCCTTTTTTTTGCATTGACTGCATGGATGTTAATGAGAGTCATCTCCATGTACAGGTCTAGCATCTGGTTGCTATATTTATTTTAATTGTGTGGTTGTTTTTTCTTTCAGGGAGAAATCCAAATCCCATATTTGCTCTCTTATGACACAAACTCCTGAAAAATCAGAATAAATCTATAGATGCAACATCCATGTGCTTTTTAATTGCTCTCTTCCCGCTAACTAAATATTGTGGGATGTTTCAGGGTGAGATACGAACTTCCCAGCTTCATCTCTTTTCCACTCCTGTGTTGTCCTCGCTGCCTGCTGCTGACTCCTTGTAGGTCATTTCCAGCAACATAAGCAAGACAAGCAAACAGCAAAATTGCAAGATGCAAATGCCCTTCGTTTTTGGCTCCGAATCAAAAAATAATAAGTTGACAATAACCCTGCCAGAATATGCAGCAAGGGTGACTGCATATTTCTTCCTGTTAGCGTGACAGTACAAGGGAGCTGGTCACCAGGAAGAGATGAGCTTGTGTTCCCCTGGTTGCTGCAGCATGTGCCTTGTCTCAGGTTTTAAAGGTTTTTCCGGGTAAAGCATAAAGAATTCCATGCAACCAGCAGCTCATTTCCACTTCTTTGGCAGAAAAAGCATGGGGGGAAAAAAAGAAGAGGAAAAAAAAATCAGGTGACTTAAAGTTATGTTAAAATAATACTAAATGAAGCACAGCTTGTTTTATAAAAGCTGCTGTGGGTGTGGGGAAGAAATGCTTTTCTGGGTGATGCTCGCGGTGGAGACGGGAGAACAGCTGGGGACCCACAGGGACAGAGCTGAGAGCTTGAACCTGCACTGAGCTCTGAAACAAGCCTGAACCCTCACTGCCAGTCCCCAGCCCTGCACTGAGCTCTGAAATACCATCCTGTCACCTCACGGGCTCCCAAACGCCATGTAGTGGAGTTCTCAGTTTTAAAAAATTTAGTAACTTGCATCAGCATCTTTGGAGTCGAAGGGTTTAAGGCGGCTCCTCTGGTGTCCTCCCTTCAGTCCAGGGAGCCACAGCTTCCCACCCCTGGCGCAGGTGTGCACAGAGCCTGACTGCTGTATGGCCCTCTGCAGTGCTGATGGGGACACCCTCATGCTGGCAATAAACTAAACCGTTGCAGGGGCTCCTGATCCCTTTGGAGGTCAAGATTTGGAGCTCAGCAACCATCTCAAGACCTTGAATTGAAAGTATCAGGGTGCTGCTATGATTGCATGCAAGAGGAAGAAGCAGTGAAGTCTGGCCATGGAGGGATGCTCAGCTTCCAGAATTCCTTTTTCTCCCACCTAAGCCTATCTCTGTTTAGCTGAGGTTCAGCTCCAGCACTGGAGGCTCTTTATTTCCGGCCAGGAGGAGACAGTGGAGGAGAATCCTGCAGTGAGCAGCACTTTGGGAGTTTGTGATAGATGCCGTCTACCTCATTACTGAACAATGAAACTTTATTGTTCCCTCTCTTCTATTGATTTTTATGTCTCCAAAGCATGCTGGTGAACTCTGAAATGAGTATCTGTCAGAGGAGGACTGCTGCTGCTGATCTGCATCTTTGAAGTGAACGTCCATGGATCAAATCCTGGATCGCGTCCTGCTGCCGTGTCTGCGGGAGAGGAGGGCTTCCCCTGGGCTGGGAGTGCTGAGGGTTTGTCCTTCCAGTGCACCTGGCCTGAGAGAAGGATGGATACCTACAGATCCAGCGCGCCAGAACCTCTCTGCTGGGAAAAGACAGTATTTTGGCCAATATCCATGCAACTCAGCACAGACCTTCCCCAATCAGCTTGGCTTGGAGTGTGAGGCTCCATCGGTGGGGACTTCGCTGTGAACTCCAGCCTGGAGAAATGCTGAGCCTGGCAGCCCCTTCCATGGGCTGAGCATGCAGGGGACCCCACATCTCCATGACACTCTTTGGTGTGCTGCCACCCTGCCTGCAACACCAGAGTGAATTTATGCATTATTTGTTCCCAGTTTGTATATAGCCCTCAAGCGAGGAAGCATTTGCCCGGCAGTCCCTACACATATATCCGTGAACTTCACAAGTAGTTAATATTTTATGCATAATTCATAAAATTATACTACATTTTCTGGGAGTAATTAGCTGACTCTGTACCTCTAATGAACTGCAGGTTCAGCTATGACAAATACATCGGGCGACTCCGAGGGATAGTAACACGCAGGCGCCTTTAAGCAAAGTTCAAGCAGCTCCTAAATTAACCGGAGTGAATCCCTGAAGATGCAGTATTTATGCACTGAAGCAGGAAGGGAGGGCTCTCATCTCACTACTCTCATCAGCCATCACAGCCCAGGAAGCAAGAGAGAGAAAATAAGAGTTATTTACTTTTTGCTAATTGGGAGCTGGGCAGCTCAGGTGAGACTTTCCTCCTTTTCCTTTCTTTGGTTGATTGCGTGGAGTTGTCATGGAAGTGATCTCCAGCGTGGAAAAGGATGTAATTGGCACTAAGATTTTCAGGCTTAAATTGCAAATTTTTCTTAAAATTCTGTTCTCAGTTGGAGGAAAATGAAATCCATTTGAGCCGTTCTGGTTCTTAAAATAGAAACTGAGCAATTTAATCAAAATTCTTATTTCCAGAGCATCAGCTCTGCCTCTGCGGGAGCAGGGCTGCCCTTTCCCAGGGCTCAGCCCCAGCCGCTATGGGGCTGCCCACTGAGGCAAAGCCAGCTCTGCTTTGGAAGTACCATGCACCCAAAAAGTGGAAAATCTGGGTGCTGGGAGAGCAATGGCTTCGGAGACACAGGACACAGCCTTTTCCTCTCACCGCTCACTTTCAGGCTGAATAACCGGAGCAGCACCAGTGCCCAGCCGCTCCCTGCTCCCAGGCTGGGACCCTCGCTCCTCTGGCATTCCCTTATGGCATTAAGCACAGCACAGTGATCCCAAAGCCGGGCAGCATCTCCTGCTGCCCTGCCCAGCCTGCTTGCTCCGTCTGGCCCAGCAGCAGTGCCACAACCGGGTGGCACCACACGGGATGCCAGCAGCATCTCCAGGGCACACACTTCTCCTCCCTGCTCCCAACTGCTCCTGCTCGTGCGTGTGGGCAGGAGGAAGCTGCTCCCTGAGGGTGACCTCAGAAACCTGGAGATCTAATACACTGCTATCAGTAGGGTAAAATATTAAATTTTCCCTCAACAGCGTGCTCCCTAAATGAGGAGACTGGGAGAGCCCATCCTGCTGCAGACATTCCTGCTGCCAGGACACACGGATCCACTGCCAGGAACCGACTTTAAGTGGAGGGCTGCAAACTGGTAAATGTATTAACTTCAGGTGCCTCTCTGCTATTTTTTAAAAAATTAAGTTTTCAGCTCTGTCACAGGTACAAAGGGAGCCACGGAGAAGAGCTGCATGTGTCGGCGGGTGAGCACATCAAGGCAGACGATGGTGACACCTGTCTGGTTGAGTTTAGGCTGACAAAATTCAGCAGAGAGACCTCCGTGGAGAGATGCTCAGGAGAAGCAGTGCTGCGGGGCCCTCCTCAGAAGCACACCTCATTTTTTTTAATTAGGTTATAACTTAATTACGAATGCAAGGCTCTTCATTCCTGACAAGTTTTCCATAATCTTAATTTGATCTCGTGTCAGAAGGGTCCCATCCTCTGATAACCAAGCCCAGCTAAGAGTTTAACTAGAATAATAGCTGATTAAAAGGGGTTAATAGATACACCTCAAACAGAAGTAAATTAACAGGAGACGCTGTCTCTTGGCTAATGGGATCAGAACAGTATTTGTTTAGTTTATGAATGATTAATCTCCCTCTCTCAGCATTCCTCGGATGCTAATTGCACTTAGGGAGCCCGTGTTTGTTTTTACAAGAGTTGGAGGTGGCAGAAGGAAGGCGATGTTGGCCCAAGGGGGAGTTCACTCACCCGGGTAATGGGCTCTCGGCACAGCCGCGGGGAATACCAGGAAAGCCGCACTCTGGAATTGGAGATATTGTTAAAGTCAAATTAAAGATTGTATTAAAGTCACTTCGGTGTGTTTTCTGAGCAAACCTGTGAAGTTCACAAAGGCACCGAGTGCCGAGGCTCTTCTCACCCTCCTGCCCGGGGAATTTCCACCACAAAAACGCTCGGATTTTTCCCTGTGGAAATACTCCAAATGGATCACAGCAAAGCTAAAAGAAAGGCCAAAGGAGGGAAACCACTTCTCATGGCAACTTTTGCGTTTGACAGTTCAAAGCAGGAGAGCAGCAGCATTTGTCAGGAGCGCTGGGAGGGAAGCAGTAATTGCCTGGAAGCAGCCACAGATGCAGGGCTCACTCCAGCTGCTGCTGCATCGCTAAGAGGTAACCAAATCATTTTCCTCTCTACACACTTGTCAGCATTTTAATCCTCCATTATCTTTGTACCTAACAACACAAATGTGCTACCTCAGCCGTACTGTGAATTTACTAGCAAACAAACCATTTCAAACCAAAAAGAAAAAAAAGAAAAGGGTTTTCATCCCTGGCTTAGCAAGCGTGAGGTTTGTGGAAGGTCTCCCTGCTCGTTGCGGGGGGATTGGACTACGTGACCTTTAAAGGACCTCTCCAACCCAAAATATTCTACAGTTTTATGATTTTCTAAATAAAGCCCTTCCAAGTGGGGGCCCTGATTCAGCAAAGTACCAAGACAGGTTCCACCAAAGTCAGCTGGCACCACTCAGCTCAAACTTTTAGCATGTGTGCAAAGGACTTCATGAATTTGGAGGCAGGAGGAGCAGTTCTGAAAAGCAGGTGTCCACCCTGAGCACAGGGTCCTTGCAGTGGTGGGTCAGTTTGTCTTTGGAGCTGTGGCAGTTGTTTGCAAGGATCAAAATTTGGGCTTGCCAAATTACTGAGTTGTGATAAAGGCCAGTTCTTCATTCAGTTTAGTTTTAAATGTCCCAGGTGATGGTGGGGTGTGACTTCACGGATGCTTAAGGCTCACTGATGAGAAAATACGTGCAGTGGAGAGGACAGCTGGGGTGCTCAGTCTGTGTTCATGGCCCTCCAGTCTTTACCAAGGGATGGGTGTTTGAAAGACATGAGGAACATTGGGAAGACCAAGAGAACACCACTTCTGCACTAGACCCGTTTTTAAGTTTGGGATGAATTGAAATTAGGTGAGAGGAATCTAATTTAAATCTTGAAATTCTGCTGTTCCCAAAACTG
Source organism: Rhagologus leucostigma (assembly GCA_013397725.1). Taxonomy (NCBI): domain Eukaryota; kingdom Metazoa; phylum Chordata; class Aves; order Passeriformes; genus Rhagologus; species Rhagologus leucostigma. The sequence continues at coordinate 1,072,154 of VZTD01003572.1, read as the reverse complement.
CATGCTAAGAAAGGGGATGCTCTTTTACTATTCTCCATAAATAATGTTACTTTGTGCTGTTCCCAGGTATTTCATTCATCACTGCATCGTATAGGAAGCCTGAGCTGAATAAAACCTTCTGAAAGAAGATGAGGAGACACACTCTGCCTTGTAGATTATTTTACAGCTACTGAAACCATTTGTTTTGTCTGCCTGTTTTCCACAAACTTGGAAAATTAAGCATGTACCAGGAGGCGTGACTTCTACTTTTTCCCAAATAGCATGGAAATATTATTCCTTATTAAGGGAGTAATCTAGGAATATTGGTTTTAAGAATAAATTAGTGGATCATTTGCTTTCCAGCTTGATGAGGCTGGGGGAGGTCCTGCAAGGATGATTTGGGCTGAGGTCTGAGGGGGGCTCAGAGCAGGTACAAAGCTGTGAGACACTTTTCAAAGCTGGGGTGGGGGATCCAAGTTTTGCTTGTTGCTGGAATACGGGAGCATCAGAGCATTTGTGAAACTCCCTCACGCATCCCCTTCCTGAGCCATTCGATCCCCCAAGCCACAAGTATTTGTTACCCAAACCCTACTCCAGCCGAGGTCTCCTGAGAGCTTCTGGCAGCATTGCTGCCCGCAATGTTTGTAAACCCAACGAGGTGTTCATGGGCACGTGAAGGATGTCCAGACATGGCATCCAGCCGGCTCATCCCTGCACCCTCCCACCCGCAGGGATCACTGCCTGCCTCTGCCCTGCCAAGCGAAGTGGGCCTCGTGCCTGGAGGTACAAGAGGTATGAGCAGATACAGGCACAGGTGTGGAGTGGTTGTGCAAAAGGGACAGAGACTGTGCTAAACTCTTCTTCAAAAACTATTAAACTCACCCAAAGGCAACGTTGGAGGAGTGGGTGAGATGTGGTGACAGCTCCGTGTGCAGCGGCCGAGCTTGGGGACCCTGTGGGTGGTGGCCGGGGGGACGCTTGGGGCAATGGGTGTTTCTTGTAAGGGACCGCTTGACACGTGGTGCCCTCCAGCCCTTCTCTCCCCTGCTGAAGACCCACGTCTGCAGCCAAAACACCCTTTTGTACAGCCCAGGGCAGCCTCCCAGGCAGCAGTTTGAAAATACTCTGGCTTTTGCAGACACTTACAGCTGCAGGTAGGTGCCTAGTGGGATTTTCAGAGGTGCCGAGGCATGTAAAGCACCTCATTCCCAGTGCAAATGCCACCAGGTGTCTGCCTGCATCATTAGGCACCTAATGGCCTCTGAAACCTGGCTCCTGGGAGCTGGGATGCTCTTGCCAGCAGCACCCCGGAGCCGAGTGGTGCCGAGCTGGCTGCTCTGCAGCACAGCTCTCATGGGAGACACAGCCCTTGGCCCCATCCCAACACCCCGGACCTGGCAGCTTCTCCCTGCCTCAGTTTCCACAGGTAACAGCTGAATTATTCACACACGTTGTGAAACACTTTGTGATCTCCCACAGGTGAGCCACGGTGGGAGAGTGAGGTGGTACCAAAGGGCTGATTATTGCTAAAAAATTGTTAAAAACCCTTTTACCTGCAAACCTAGAGCACAGCATGGTACTGACTCCGGAGAAGTGGGAGCAGGATTAAAACCACATCCCAGCCTGTCTGTATTTCTACCTTGTCCTTGCACAGAGGGGCTACAAGGTGGGGAAGTTTTCTCTTCTTGTGCAGTGACGAATGGTCTGGCCAGGTAACAAATTCCAGGCTGGAATATGCCTCCTCAGCAGCCCAACGTGTGATTGCAGTGGGCATTGCATTAATTCCTGAAATGTCTTTTTTAAATTGGTTTTACAGTTCACTGGGAGCGTGAGGCTGCAGCCTTTATAGCCAGTGCTGCTCGCACACGACTGGGGGAAATAATACTAAAAACTGATCCCTGCTGCTGACCTACATGGCTGGGCCTGGCAGCACAGAGCAGGGACCAAGCCAGGTGTGAATTAATAAATACATTTATTTGTCAGCAGAGAGCACAGTGTATGCAAACACGAAAAAATACACAAGTGCATGCAGCATGACTGGAAAGGACTCCTGTTAAATTCCTTGCTCCGGTTTCGTGAATTGCACGCGTGTGCAATGCTGCAAGGTGGGACTTTGTTCCCAAAAGTGTCAGGCAGAAACCGTGCCCAGGGCGGAAACAGTGATTAAGGGATGATGAGCTGCTGTCCCCAGCACTGGTGGGGACAGCTCCTGCTCTCAGACCAGCTCAGGGGTTCGGTGGGATCTGGGAGCTCCAGGGATCATACCGGGCTCGAGGACCTGAGGCAAAGCCGTAGAAAATCCTTCTGTTTTAGACGAGTTGAGCATCATCCCTGAACAACCTCATCGAAGGAATGACCCAAACAGCCCAAACTCTGTGATACACTTATGCACAAACCCTGGAAACTCTCGTTAACTCCTCTCCTGTCTGGAGGAAAGGTTTTTTCCCTGATGAGCAGGTACTTGTTTACTCTGGGAAGGTGTTAATGCAGGTTTGTGCCATCACCATCTGATGCAAACGCCCACAAAAGAGCCGGTCCCTGCCACGTCCTGCTGCTGAAGCCAATCAGGTTAAAGTGTGGTCACACATCAAAGGTGCCCTCAAAACCAACAGCTTCCCACAGATCTGTGTGTTCATCCTCAGATCTGCTGACTTTAGGGATAAAATATATCTCTTACTACCTTTTGCCCCCGCTAGCAGGGCGTAGCCACCCAGCAGTGATTTCAGGGCAGGAGCTGCCTCCCTTCCCATCACTCTGTTCCACTGATGGGAAGAGTTATGGCTCCTCTTCACCCCCGGAGCCTGGGGTGACTTTACTGAGCTTCCAGCCAGGAAACAACCCAGCAAAATAAAAAAAAGTTCCGAACAAACAAAAGAAAGGAACAACACCCCTTCATGTTTTTCATGTGGGCTTTTTTCCAATCTGGAAAATTAACCAAAGCCTATAAGCCCAGAATCCCACAAGCGCAGTAATGGTAAGTCACTTTTTGGAGTGTAATCACACTGGGAGAGACAAGTATCTGCAGTGTGTGTGCATGGGCAGGATCCACGCTCGGGAGCCACAAGCCTCCTCCAGCCCCTTCAAACCATCGAAAGGCTTTGAGAGGCCTTGGCACCAGAGTCCTGATGCCCCTTGGTTGTGGTTTATTTTATTTTTTTTTCTCTCAATTAGGCAATGCATTTGGGAATCATTTGCTCTCTATTCTAATATGTCTCTGACCAGGCAGTAGGCTGTGCTGATCTCCACACGATGTGTCTATCATCTTAGTCCAGGCATTTTAATTTACACTGCAGTAAAAAATTTGGCACCCAACGTTTTCTACTTCGAGCCACAATGGAGAGGCTGTTCCAAAGGTTTGACTGTGCTGGTTTCCCTCCTCCATTCAGGGGGTGCATGTGTGGAAGAAGAACATTGGAAAGAAAACCCCCCAAAATTTGGGATGACAGGTTTTAATCCCGTCAGCCCGGGATCTCATTGCTGGCATGACTCTGCTGGATGAGGATCTCTTTGTCTGTCCAGAGGAGCTTTGCAGCACAGAGGAATGATCCTAAATAAATATCTATCTATCTATAAATATCTATATCCTAAAACACTGACAGAGACTGTCTCACTCCAGGACTAGTAGAAAATATGGGTTTCTTTACTTGAGGAGGTCACTCTGGTACGCAGGGGCTTCCCTACGCCCTTGCACAGCCTCCAGAGCTGGGTTGGGGAAACCTCTGCTGGAGACATGAGGCTCTGGGGGCCCTGGGACCTTTTCCTGCCCTTTCCCCCCGGCTCAGAGAGAGCTGCAGGTTGGTGCAGCCCCCGCTGAGCTCCGGGAGCTGCCAGAGAGGGGACTCCTCTGCTGCTGCAATGCAGGGCTGAGTGCAGGTTGCAGAAAACGAAGGACACACAGACACTGCAGAACCAGGTCCGGAGGCTGGAGGGGAGGATCAGAGCCCAGCCTGGTGCCGTGTTCGCCTCCCTGTCTGCCTGCCTTTGGCTCTGTCCGTTTTCAGCCAACACCATCCACACCCAAGCAGACAGCAAGGGGCACCTGGGGCACTGGCAAATTTAGGAGGTGAAGGGGCACAAATGCAACCAGGAATAGGCGAGGCTGATTTGTACGGTCCTGCACTGCTTATCTAGTGCTCTGGCAAGAAGCTGGAGCCAATTCGTCATTGTTTATCCCCAAAACAGCTACTGCCTTTGCCAGATAATGTCTGGGGAGAGTCACCTCTCCTCCCTCCTGGGGCCATTCCTGCTTTGCTTTTCAGGGAGGTAGCAGTAATTCTGCTGGGCACAGGGAAAATACACCAACAGGAACAAACTGAGCCAAAATTCTTAAAAAAACTTCTGGAAAGAGCAAAAAAAACAGACTAAAGCAGATTTTTTTCTCTTTTGTCTTGCTTATTTATCATCCCCACTGTTTTCAATATAAAACAAGGAGAGGATAAAAAAGAAACACTGTAAATGAGGAAACAGCAGCCTTTCAACTTCTTTCATGCATGTGAATTGTTCTCATGAATTAGGACATTTTTTGTTTTGGACAAAGTCCTCAGAGTTAGAAGGGTGAAAGATCAAAAAGAGCTTCTTGGATCAAATTTTCCAAGCAGGAAGCGCTTTTCCTGCCCCTCTTTCCTTACCTTAGTCTGGATTCTTGCTGTTACCCGGTGGCTTCATTTTCTTCTGTACTTTTACTGAGCAAACCTTCCTGCCATGAACTAAACCCGGCTTTTTTTTTCTAGAGAGCGTCTTCAAAACCAGCACAAATGTGAATTTTTAAAAATGAACACACCTTCAGAAGACACAGTGGAAGATAAAAGACATGGAGCGAAGCCATGGACGACGTGTGTTTGCAGTTGCACAGAGAGCTGGGGAAACAACCAGCCATGAGTGAAGAATTGGAGGCATCTCGGCAGGTCACACACTGGCAATGCCTCAAGGACAGGAAACAAATGATCGACTGCTGTGTTTGTAATAGGATGGAGGGGAAGAGATGGCAGGCAGGGAACACACTCCCGTGGATGGGAGGAGTAGGAGGGAGATGCTGGTGGAGGCATGAAAATCCGCCCGCTGGGTTACCCTTTGAAGAATGTTATTCCTCCATTTTTTCCTGTCTTGTTGCTGTCCTGGTGGAGCAGCAGGGGTTCTGGGCATCCACAGAGTGGGATGGAAAGTAACAGAGGAAACGGATGGGAAAATGTGACCAAAGACCCAAGGGAAAAGGAGAGGAGGCTGCTGAGTCGTGGGACATGAGATTCCTTCTGAAAGCACCTTGGAGTTTCCTGGAAAGAAGGAAGGTTGAGAACAGAAGGGACAGAAAGCATCAGATGGGGACACAGTGGTTGGGTGATGAGTGTCAGGGAACCTCAGGGTTATGGAGCACAAGGGAAGCAAGAGGGATATGGGCAAAAAATGAGCAATAATAAATATTTCAGGACCTGTACTACTCCTGACAGCTGTAACGGGCATATATCAAGAGCTCCCACAAACCCTGGAAATTTCATTAAGAAGCCCACAATGCCTGGACACATGTGGAATTATGATACTTCTCATCCTTTCCTGTGTCAAAATCCTCCAAGCCTCAGCTGCCTTAAAAAGTTGTTTATAATAAATACATCTTCTTAATGCTACCATATAGGGTATTTGCAGCTGGATAGATTTGACTGATATAGCACATTCTTTATGGCGATCATTCCTTGATTAAAAAAAATATTTTTTCTGTGTCAGGCTCTTTCCGTCACTATGGACCATAAATCAATTTGTCACATAAATGGTAATAAAACAAGAGGTGTTTGTTCTCTCAAACACCACACGGGTGGGTTTTGCAGTGTGGTTATAGCTGTGCTCGGATGTTGGACTCGGTGATCCTTGCCCTGATGGTCCCGGGAGGGCAGCACAGCTCTGTGGCACTGGAGGGAGTGGGGGGAAGAGTCACGGACTGTCCCAAGCATCACTGGTGTCACAAGGGTCACAGCTGTGTCCTGGCACCAGGGCTAGGACCGAGTCCTGGGCCAGTGCTCACTGCAGACCTCCCCAGACAACCCAGATCCAAACTGAATTGTTTAAAATTCTGGGTGTCCCGTCCTGGTCAGTGGTGCTGCAGGGTGTGGGTTTGCACCTGCAAGTGTCTCTGTGTATTTTAATAAGAGTAAACCTTTTCACTCACTGCAATGCCTGTCACAGTCCCACAAAGTGATGCTGAAGCTGCATCTCCCTTCTGGGTAAGATTCCCAGAAATGCTGCTTTGCGAAAAACACTTTCTCCTAGTGAAACGTTCTTATTTTTTCAAATTTCCTAGCCTGGAAACACAACACAAGTCGTCTGTGCTGCAGGGACCCAAGTTGCAGCCCGACTTGCCGGCCATGCATTTGCCACTCCTCACTTTCCCAGCGTCTCCAATTTCAGCCTGGCATCTCTGATCGTAAGTCTACTTAACCGTTTTAATAGCACTAAATGGAGTCTGTGTTCCTGCCCTTATCTGCTCTCTATGTCTTCCGGGTCATACATGCTTAGTTTACTGTCAGAGACAAGTTTTTACTGCTGTCAGCACTGCAGCGTGCGGTACCTGCAGAGCAGCAGGCTGCGGGCTCTGCGCTGCGTCCTCGCTGGCAAGGAAATTACCACCCGCAAGCTGATTCCCCAACATTTGTCTTGTGGTTTCTTAATTGGTACCATCAAGGAAAAATGCTGGAGAAAAAAAAAAAAGCCCACTACATGGTGCAGAAGAAAAGGTGATGTTATCTATTTACAATCCTTTTGTGCAGCAGTAATAATAATTAACGTAACAACAACGACTAATAATTAGGATTGCCTGTATTGAGTTAAGGACATGATTTTGTTTCCCTTTGTGCACATGCAAATCTGGACTCATTTTCCTCTTGTTGCCAGGGGGAAAAAAGTGTGAGAGGAGAATAAGTCCCCAAGCAGGGAACATGTATTTATCTGGGCATATTTAACTCTGGTTACCCCCAGACCCTTATCCACTGCTGGCAGGGTAACCCCCAGCACATACCCGTGTTCCCATGTAGGATGATGGGGCTGTGCATGTCCACTCCATCTGTATTTCCCACCTCGAAAACCTGGTGAGCTGTCTTTAAAATCGTATCAAACAGAACAATGCAAGTGGAGATGATAAAAGATGCAGAAAAGATGCACACGTGGCTTCATTCTCACCCCCCTTCACTCTGAGCCCTGCAGGCTGGATCTGCAGTTCCAGCAGCTCAAGAAAATCTTTGTCAAATTAATAGATTTAAAAGTAGAAAACCCCAGCCGAGAGTCCGGGCACGCTTCTGAGATCACCTGCTCGGGTTCTGCACCAGCAGCACTGATGGAATTACTTTTGCTTTACACCAGCATAAATAAAAGCAAGATCAGTTCCACTATCTGGAAGGTAAGGACGAAGTTTTACAGCCTCCTTTTTCCTTATCGCACCCAGACTTTTTAATACCTTGGAAGTATAATGAGCAAGGCTGTGCCAATGCGTGGCTCTCTGTGCTTGTAGGCACTGCTTGTGCTTGGGCTCTCATCCCCTTTTCCTCTGGAAATTCGGGATGCGAGCAGCAGTGGGGCTGGAAAAATGATCAGTTGTTTATGAACAGATCATTTATTAAATCCCCTTGGATAAAGTAATTCCTGCCAGTGCGAAGGTACAACAGACTGAAAATGAATAATCTCTCCTGCAATTCTCAGGGGCGAGGGACCACACTCCCTGTGTGCTCTGTTGCTATATTTAGCACAGATACAGTAAGTGCATTCCTGCATGGAGCTGCTCTCCCCAAAGAGCATTTTTTGGACCAGGAGCGGCTGCAGAGCAGCTGGATCTCCCTGGGTGTGTTACTGGGGTGGGTTCTGCTGCAGGATGGGGAGCACAGAGTTACTGTAAACCGAAACCTGGGGTGCAGGCTTGGAGCCCCTGAGCTGGGATAAATCAAATGTAACAGCTGTGACTTACCCCAGCGGTCACTCCAGCTCTGGAGTTATCTAGTTACAGCCACGTTGCTCCTGCTTCATCCAACCATGGACCTTAATATAACTTTTAAATCGTTGCGAAATGAACTTTGCGTTTTATTTCCTTGGACTGTGAAAAAAATACATTGCTGTATCGTGCCCTGGGATGGGGACAGAGACAGCTATTTATATCATTTCCAGCAAAACACCCTATGAAACGTGAAGGAAACTGGAAAATCAATAATTATTATTATTACAGTGTCTCTGGGTCTGGGGTGTGTGGGGCACTGCACATCCCTGCTCCAAGATCCTGCCCTCACTCAGAGCACTTGCAGCCACGTTGGCAGTGACGCAGTGCGGGAAGGGAAGGAAGAAACAGGGAAACTGAGGCAGAGAATTATTTCTAAAGAGAAGTTTATGGTGCAGCAAAACTTCTCTATCCTCACTGCCCAAGGGCCCTGGCAGGGAGCGTGGGTGTCCCAGCCCGCGGGAGCATCTCTGCAGCAGTGCAAGAGGCACAGGGCCAGTGCAACACGGTGTGGGGCTGGTGTTTCGGGGGATGTGTGTCTGGCAGGGATATAAACCTGCTCAGAAGATGCAGCTGTGCTCTGGACCGTTTTAGGACAGGCTTATGTGCTGTGCTCCCTCAGAGTTAGCTCCTTTAGCCCCGTCCTGCTTCCATCCTCAGTGCCTGCAGGCAGGGCAAGGCAAGGAGGTTCGTGCTCCTTCTAGCAGGATGTTCGTCCCTTGGAGGGGCTGAAGCCCCACAGTGGTGGCTTGGGCTGGTTTCACCAAGGTGGGCTTGCTGTGCCGCAGTGCAAAACATCCTGACAGAGACACCACAGATCCCATTAAGGCTGGGAGGTGACAAGGACAGCAATCAGCGCTGCTCTGACTGTACTAATGCTTATCATGCTCTAAAACCACCGAGTTATGAAACTCACTCCACCACCCAAGCACCTTCTGGGTAAAGGAAATCACTGAAGTGAAATCCCAAGGGAATTTCAAGGCTGATAGCACTCGCACATCGCTTTTAGAAAAATCTTCTCTCTTTCGAGGGCAGTACTGCAGGAAAAATCCCATTGCCTTTTTTCTTGTGCAACCAGCACCGCTGTCCTCGCTGTGGCAGAGGGCTCTGGGGGGGAGGTGAACTCAATGGTGGTGAGTCCATGCGATTCCCTCCCTCCTTCCTCTGTATCCCTGGTGCATCCCAGAGCACGGCATGGTCCAGGATGGGTTGGGTGTGCGAGCTGCCCCTTTGCCTGGCTGTGCCTGGAGTGTGTGCACAGAAGGCAGATAATGGCGATTGATGTGCTGCTTCCTTCAGGTTTAGGTTTCCTGTCAGCTGAGCTGCAGATAAACCATAAACACGAAGAACAAACAAACAATTAGCCTCCCTCGGACCCAGCACACAGACACTCTGCTGAGGTTTATAGCCATTTTCCAGCTTTACTGCCGGGATAAATCTTTCACCACCCACTGCCCAATCAACCTCAATACAAAAAAGTTGTTTGTTCTGTGTGTTTGGTGGGGTTTTTTTGGTTTTTTTTTTTTTTTGTTTTGTTTTTTTTCAGCAGATATTTGATTTTTATATTTAGGAAACATTAAAACAAGGGTGCAGAGAGAGAGGTGGGGACTGACATGTAAATTATGCATTGATCCAGAGGATACGCTGGCTTGATTCTTCCTGGTGTGGGACCAGATGAGAGGCAGAACAACCTCTGCTTCCTCTGAGCTGTTTTTTCCACCACAGCTGGACCTCTATGTGCAGCATCCTTTGGCCTCACACATCCACCACCACCCTGGTCACACACCAGTGGGTGCATGAGGCCAATGCATGCGGCCTTCCACAAGCCCCATAGTCTGCCTTATTACCCAAATTTATTCATCAATCTGAAAAAAATTGAGATAAATCTGTTTGTTTTCCATCGTGCACTTGTGTACAGCCCCCAGGTAGGTTTTTTTGTCACTGGGTAGAAATTCCCTTTGTGGTGTCACTGGTGCATCATTGGCATAAAAGGCTGATTCAGATTCGGTGGTAAATTACCCGTAGCTCTTTTTTTTTTTTTATATGACTGTGAATTTTGTCAAAATTTTGTGTGGCAGTTTCATTCGGTGTCTTTATTGTCCAGCAAGGGGGAGCTGGGAGTGCTAAATTAATTTCTGTGGTGAGACCAATAAATTCAACTCTCCTGCTGTAAAAGATACATTAATTTTGCTACATTCCCTTTTTTAATAGGCACAAAGCCACCTGGATAAATACAGGTAGCACAGAGAGAGCAGCCATGGACCTGGGCACAGAGACTGTCAGCTAAAGTAAATAAGTCAGACATTAAGAAAACAGTATACGCAAAGAATTTTCACTTTCTTTTTACTTTGGTTTTTAGCATTTTTTTTGTGTGAGGTGAGGGAAAATGGTAGGCTCCAATAATTCCATCTACCATAGAGACATGAAAAGAGGATGAAGAATGTCCTCTGGGTTTAAAATATTTAGAGGTTTTAATGTTTAATGCCAAATATGTTGGTTTTGATAAATACTATAAAGGAAGTATTAATCTCATATGCTGAGCACTTGGACACGAGGATATTCCCTCATTATGGTTTCACTGCCAGTGGACAAACCTGGGGACCATTTCTCATGGATCTTCTTAGGGATAAGCAGGGATACTTGGGACTTTTATCTACAGGAGTCCAGGAGTGACTTTTTGTTCAACAGCAGAAGGTGGCTGAAGGTCACCAACCTGACTGGGAGAACAGACCTGCCACACCCATTGGCATGCCAGCTCCAGGGACAGATAAAATAGGCACGCAGCCAAGCCTGGGAATATGGCTGGATTGACTATACGGGGAGAATGAGGAATTTGTGTTTGGTGTGTGACTTGGTATGCCCATGGCGCTCCCTGCCCAGGGCTGGGAGAAACTGGAGACACCAGCACTGGCAGCTGAAACACAATGAACCACAGGCAGATGCTTTTGTTGGAGAGGAAATGCAGATAAGACACAAACTGGCCCTTGTCACATCTTGGGGCTGTGCGACCAGCACTGGCCAGAACTGAGAAATGATTCTGTGGGGAAGAATCATCTTTCAATGGGCTCATTGCAAAACTTTTCTTTATACTGTGAGTGGAAGGTAGCAGATCTCAGGCTGGTGGCTGCTGAGGGACGTGCTCCTCCAAGGTCAACCAGTTCAGAGCTCTGGATTGGAAGAAGGTTCTCAGAAAATGCTAATTTTACTACTGGTTTTGAGCCCAGTTCTGGTCTGGAGGTGATCTTGTTATAGCGCATTCAGAAGTCAATCAAAGCTACATTGAACAACGTTTTGGATGAACAGTTGGATGGTTCTTTAGTCCCTGAGTCTGAAAATCAAACCCAGAGGCCTCCAGAGGCTCGCTGAAGTGAGGACAGGCAGTGATGCCAAATGATGTCTGAAAGAGCTCCATGTCCGCAAGAACCCTGCTCACGGCAACGCGTTCCCATTCCTTAGACGGATCTGTGCCCCGTGCTGTCTAGCCAGAGCACAGATTTCCTGCCAAATTCTCCTTGCTGTGCTATTACCTCATCCCTCTGACACACTGTTTGTCCAATTTCACCATTTTTCCTGCCCTGTCTGGAGGGTGAACTCTCTGAGACAAGGACTTTTCATCCGTTGCTGCTCCACATTGTCCCCAAACACTGTGGATGGGTCAGCCAGAGGTTCTGCAGTGGCTCCTCTGCAGGGACACAAGGGACTCTTTTCTTGTGTCAGTCTTAGCTGGTTTGGGGTCGGTAGAGTGAGGTGGGGAGCACTGCCAGGGCTCGTCAAATGCAATAGGAGAAAATCCACAGGACAGAAGGTACAGACACGTTTCCTTGCAGCTCCTAACACGGCCCCATCACTGCCAAGAAGGAAACAAAGCAGGGGAGTGGAGAAAAAAACCCACAGACCCCGCAGCCTTTGTGTGGCAGAGCAAACATCGGAGGCAGCGCATGTAAATCAGCATGCAAATGAGGCTGGCAAGGCTCTAACGAGAAAAAGTTACCACCAAGCTTGCCGATGCAGCCCCAAGGCTAAGAGGAGTATTTCACTCCACACGAGCATCCGGAGCTCAGGCACAAACCGTGCTCGCAAGGAGCGGAATAAAAAGGGCAATTTAAGACAAGGGTGGCTGTAAGTAGCAGATGAGAAAACACAATAAAAAGGAAGATTTCTTACTCTGCAAGTGAATCCATTTACTTCAAAGGTACTACATTTCTTTGATACAATAGCATAACGTTTTTATTGGGGACTAATTGAGCCAGTGATATAATTACGACAGTAAATTAAGGCCTGAAGTATACTTTGAATTTAGGAATAAATTCGTAAATACTTCCTTATCAGTGGCATGTAGGAAAACGACCAGACTGATTTAGCAAGGAGGGATCTTTATGTATTGGCCATCTCAGGAAAACGATGAGCCCTCTTTCCACATAAAAATGAGTGATACATTAACTGCTTTGACTGCAGCCTTTTACTCACTGCTTGCTATAATCAGTTTTACTAGTGGGTTAATAAAATTTAATTAATAGTTAATTAAGGCTTACAGTCAAGTATACCCATTTTTGATTACTTTATCATCGCAGTGTTTACATCAAGGTGCAAAGCACAGCCCAAAACTCATCTGTCTCTGAGTGCTGCTCAGAGGAAGCAAGGGAGAAAAGCTACATTGCCTTTGAGCCTCAGGGAGGAGACAGCGGTGGCCAGAAAAGCTCTTCTTGGGATGACAGGCTGTGTCTGTGTCTTTAGCTTGCAAGTCTGCAGCAGAGTTCTTTAAAACCCCTGCATTTCTCCAGTCTGACTTTCATTGCTGGTTCCAGCAAGGCCCATCTGATCAGCTACTGCTCAGGAAAATGAAAAGGCAAACATCAAACAGCCAGGAGTGCTCTCAATCAGTTCATCATTTCCCCATCACCGTGCTGGCAATTACTGTCCAGGTATCCTCAAATAGGATTAATAAATCCAACTCCATCTCCAAAACTGGACCAAGATTTCCGCAGTTCAGTGACAGTCTGGGCGTCTGATATGTTGAAAGAAGCTTCAACCACATGTACACCCAGCAGAAACTGGATATTGGAAAGGAGAAAAGCCCTTGAATAATGTGTTTAATGCAGAAAAATGCCATCGAACTGTTTTTTATGGAAGTGTATCCCTCAGAAACTGCTGACTTCTCCTTTATTATATTTAGCAATACAAATAGCTGAGAACTGTGTTTGGGCTCGTTGCAGATAAAGTGCTGGAAAGATAGTGGTGGAGTGAAGGGACATTTATTTCTCTTACTGAGGCCCGCACCGTGCTGCCACAGCTGGTGAATCTTATCTCTAAGGCTTTTCTTGGGAATAAAGCATTTAGCCTTTGTAGCTGGGTCTTGTTACAAGGAGCAGGAGAGAAGATTCAATTATGTGCCCTGGCACGGGGAGAGGGAATGAGCAACAACTGAGTGCTGATGCAAAGGGAAGAAAGTCACGCAGCAATCACCAATGCCCTGGGCTGCACACAGGAGACCTGACTGACCACAGCAGTGTGATCCCAGAGAGAAAAGGAAAGATGAGAGCCCAGGGTGCCCTCCAAGAGAGATATGATCTTGGGAATCTGCAGATGTGCTGTTGCATGCTATCAAGATCTCTCTAGTGTTTCTCCTTGGAAGGGTTTACAGATAGAGAAATATTGCTCTCCCCAGAGATCGCCCTAGGAAACAGAAGCAAGAGCTCAGTGAATCTCCCTTCCTCAAGTAAAACAGTGTAGCACAGGCTTCGGATTTATTGTTGTAATTGCTACAGGAATTACTGATATCCTTGCTGTTTCCTTGCTAACCTTGTCTCAAAACCGGTCAAGACCAGGGGATGATACCGTGTGAGTGTAGCCCATTAGGCAGTTTTACACTCTTGCAGATGGGCCTGACAATATGAAACCCTGGCCAGCTTTGGCCCAGTATGCTGCCAGCCCCTCACTGAGCTGGAACCCTGCTCAGAGGACGGTGTTTGCTCCGAGCTGCCAGCGTGCCCCACGCCTGCTGAGCCTCACCTCCACGTCCAGGCAGCCACCGGCACATCCAAGAGCAGGGCAACCTGCTGGGCTTCCATCAAAGGCTCATTTATCTCTTGTGAAAGTACATGACGTATCAAATGTTTTGCCTTGATTAATGATGCTAATTAAGCTAATGGATTTGAGTAATTTTACAATTGATATTTTTATGTAATTTTGTTTTCGCTCTGCGGTAGCCAGAACTCAGTGCCCTGTCAGCTTCCCCCCGCCACGTTCAGCATCATGCACGGACATCATCTTTAAGGTCATATAAATAAACAAAACAAGAAAGCTCCTCAGATTTATCCTGGCCCTCCCCCTGCCACACTCTGCACATTCCCAGGGTGTGCAATGAAGCAGATTTCAAAAGCAGGGAGCAGAGTCACTGAAAGCAATATCCTAGCAGAGAAAAAGATCGGATTTGGGGGGTCAAGAGGTTGGATTTGGCTTCTAGAAACCCAAGTCCTTACCCAGTGTGAGTCCTTGGGGGCCATGAGGAAGCTACTTCCTTCTCCATCAGTAAATCAGATAAACTAGTAGGATGTTGTCTTGCTGGGGTGGAAGCTGAGAACACAAACACAAAATTCTGGACCCGAGGATCTTAAGGGTCTTTCCCAACCTAAACGATTCTGTGATTCAATTCTATCGCACAGATGTGTCAGAGAGAGGGATGCTGACCTAAATTTAGGCCCTGAAGGTGATGCTGTGACGCTGGCTGAACACCTGGGGTGCAGACCATGTAGATCAGGCGGTGCTGCAAGGAGAAGCTGTTTGCATGGCAAACACCAGGAGCAAAGGGCAAGAACTGGGCACGCAGTTTCCTCAGTGCAGTACTGCACACACCGAGGAGGCTTTAAAAATCCTGTCGTTTTTATGTAGTGCCTGAATCCCCACAGGTGGAATTTGTGGTCTTTATTTGTTTACAGGACACCATCAACCAGAGAGCCATGTAACTACTGACCATGTAATTACACTGTAAGGCAAGTTCCACATGTTGACAGGGTAAATAAAACACCGGGTTATTTTTTCCTGTCTGCAAGGGAGAGGGTTATCATGAGATCTTACAGCTGCAAATTACGTAGTAATTATGACTTCAATAACCAGGCAACTTCTAATATCATTACCAAGTGATTGCCAGGGAGACTGTCACGTTCTGGGATACATGAACCATGGATGCTGGAGAATGAATGACCTGGCAGCTCCAAGCACCAGTCCCACCAATTCATCTTTCACTCTTGTCCAGTGTATTTTTAAGCACTTCAAAGGAGGATATCCACAACCAACCCTGGGAGATGCTGCTGCCCATCAGGAGGAGAAATGCTGACCTTCATCCCTGTAGCTGGCTGTGTTGATGCCCCACACTCCTCACTGCTAACAACCACCCTGGCTCCTGGATCAGCCTCCTGGGAGTGCCTGAGTCTGATGGCTTTGAAGGGGCCAAGCAAGGAGCCAAGAGCAGGAAAATCTCTGTGGAGCCCTACTCAGCACCCTGCTAAAGCAATAATTACCTATGCAGAACTCCAGCTCAGCTGATAGCACTGGGCACTATCTGCAAGCTTAAATCTTGGCCAAATTCACAGAAATGTGTGATCTCTCATGCTGAGCATGCTTGCAGGAAGAGGCTCACCTGGAAAATGAGAAGGCTGTGTGGGTGAGGAAAAAGAAATGAATAATGATTTGCAGGGTTTCATATACTTTAGGTTTTGTGCCTGAACTGAAACAGTGTTTGATTAGTCGTGTGTTTAGTGAACCTAGAAAGCAGGTCAACGGGTCAGCAAGGAAACAGCTAAGAGGCATTTGGGTGTGTGCCCTGCTCTGCATTAGGACTCAAAGGAGGCAGGAGCTAAAGGTTTGGCTCTGCCAGAACTGCAGCAAAATTTCACTGTGGGATGGAGTTCATACTGCTCAGAGAGCCCAGCCCCCTTCCCGAGGGAGCTGCCCGCTGCCAGTGCAGCACCTGGGGCACCCTGGGGTTTATGGGATGTCCGGATTTCACAGATGTTGGGTGAAGGAGGTCTCTGCCTTGGCAGAGGGGCCGTGGCCAGGTCTCTGCTGAAGCTGACGGAGCTGCACCCGAACTACTGCCCTGGGGTGTCCCACAGCATCAGACCTATTTCCTCAGTAGGTGCCACTTTTGTACAAACAAAGCCACATACTTTTCCTTAAACTCTACAGCCCTCTAATTCAATTTTTAATTATTATTCCTTATCATGCTCAGAGTGTTTCTGCTGCACTTAGGAAACTGTCTCTTGTGGTTAATTTAACACCTGCGAATTCCCAGAGCTGTTAACCTAAATCTAGTGGATAAAATCTCTGCCATACATTTAAAAGATCATGAGGTCAGGTCTACTTGGGGCTGAACTTTTGTTGCCAAGCACATAAGTGTCTATTTTACTTCCTCAATAAGACAGACCACTGTAGGCTTTATACTTATTTATCATCATTATCGGAGACATTCTGCAGTTGACTGAAATGTTATGCAACAGACAAAATCTCAGAAGTGAGTGCTTTTGGGAATATTTCTTTACCATAGCCTGCCTGAGAAGGGCAAATATTGATTCAGAGACTTTGGGTACATTGATTATCCTTTTAGGGAAAGCATGATAGCATTAATAAATCTTGGAATTTTACTCTTTGTGTTTCTGACTGTATTCTCAGCATGGTCACATGCTGAATAACTGATTAGGGTCTCTTTTATCCGTTTTGGGGTTTTCCCTTCAACAGCACAGTGCCAGCTCTGTAGAAATGAATGTGAGCCTTTTCTCTGCCATTGCATGAATTCCTCCCTTTCCCCCAAGCACATGTACAAGAGACAAAGGGTCACCAATCAGAGCTCATAAACCTTTTTCAAATGACAAGCTATTACTTCCCCGGTCTGTAAGAAGTAAGGCTTGGCTGCCCTTTTTCTTAAAAATGGAGGGGAAAAGAAAAACTTTGAGGGGTAAACCAAGGCCAAGCATTTCAGATGGTTTTGGATGAAAAGAGGAAAATTTCGGTGTCCAAGGCCACCACTCATCAAAAATTTCTTGCTGTTCTCATCTTCATTCAAGCTAAAGAAGTGGTAAATTGATTGTTTGAGAAGATCTCATCTGCCCCAATCGACCGAGGCGATCCAACATTGCTTCAAACTTGAGAGGAGGAACTGTGAGCTCCCAGCACAGACCAGAGCAGTGATCTGATTTCCCTCCCATAAAATGTCAGATCAACATGCCCTAGACCTTAGCTGGCCAAGAGATCAGCACACTTACAAGCTCTTAGGAAAAAAACCCAGCATAATTGCTCAAAAACGTACTCCTTCCACCTTCCCTGAGGGTATGGAAAGCAGATGATGGGTCAGAAGGGTCAGGAGGAGGCTCTGATGTCTCCTGGCAATGGCCCTAAAGGAGTGGCTGTTTTTCCTCAGATGAGGAGCCAGCAGGACAACCATCACTGTAGCAAATTATGCTGTTCTCCTTGAGCCTAAAGGAAATCTTTCAGAGGACATCTGTGACCCCGATAGATCAATGGCAGGTCAGATACCACTCAGAAACACGTATGATATTGGCACCTTCCTGGCACGGCGCTCCAAGGAAAACCACCCTTGGCCAATTCCTCCTGAAGACACGGCAGCTAATTTGGGCTCATAAATCACTGGTCATGGGGAATCACATTGGAGGACCGGGCTTGCAGTTCATTCTTATCAGTGTTTCTCAGGTCTTTGCTCGCTGTCAATAGTCCTCCACTTGATGTGGCAGAAGGCATTATCATACAGCTGTAATTACAGTCCTCTCATTTTGGAGGCTCCTCAGCAGTTATAAACGTGTGTTTAAATCAAAGGAATTGCGCTGATGTGCAGCCGATGAGGATCTGCCCTTCAGTTTTAGAGGCACCACTTATAATTTGCTTCAATCATTTTCCTGCAGGGGAGCAACATGGCAAACTATCTGCACGCAGACGAGAAGCAAACAGTGTTTTCCCGATTCTGAACAGATTTAAGCACATTGGTTTAAAGCAAGGGCAAGTTAGGAGGTACAGTCCAACACAAACAGTGCCACCTTCCCACCGGAGCACAAAGCACAGTCCCTGCTCATGTTTTCTTGGTTATATGTGGCACTTTACACTTAAAACCAAAGCCAGTAGGAGACATTTCGCAATATATTTATCCTCTAAGGAAGTGGGAAAAATAAACTGGCAGGGCAATATTCAAACCTGTCTCCTTGTATCCCGCAAAGAGTTCCTTGGATGCCATGGCTGAATTCAGGGAAGCAGCAGCACTTGTGTCCCCAAACCCTTTTTGCTCAAAAAACTCCCGGGTTTGCAGCCTGTCAGTGCCAGGGCCAGGCTTTCATCTGGGGTGGCTCTGTGTGACGCCACCCCGCCTGTGACAATTGAGGAGATGCCTCACAGCTGGCAGCTCAGCCCCCACAAACGCGGCTGCCCTTCCCCGGCACTCGCTCTGTCCCTTCCCCTGCGAGGAAGGAAACCTGAGAGCACTTTCTGGTGAGAGCAGTCAGCTTGACAGGCTCATAAATATCCCACCGCGTACCCTTTCCTTTCTGTCCTTTGAAAGAAAAGACTGACACTAAGGAAGCATTTGATCACATTGGATTTGTGCCATTTTGCGGCTTACTTGAATGAGCTGAAGGCGAGAGCTGGGAGCAGCAGAGCCTGGGGAATTTCACGGGTGCAGCAGGTTGTTGATGCAGAGAAAGGGCAGCCAGGACTGAGGTTATCAGTGGCTCCATTGCTCAGGCCAGCTGGAAACAGCCCCAAAGCCTGCTTAGGAGCTGAGGAGAGGAGGGAGCAGAGCAGGGCTGGGTGCTGAAGGTGCCTCTGTTTGGACATCCCAGTGCTGGTGCATGTGGCTCCTGGGTCACCCTTTCTGGTGACTTGAAGTGAGGGGGGACAAAGAGACATGTAAGAGGGGTAAAGAGTGTTTTAAGCCACTTCAGTCTCTTTACAGCATGAAGAGCATCACTCATCCAGTTACACCTGTGTGTCACTCTTATGCACAGGATGAAGAGCAACATGCAGCGGGATTCATCCCAATGGCACTGGCCATTCAGTGTCTCTGCCCCACAGAACACATTTCCAGCCCCATTTCCCCACGCTGTATATCTACACACGAGAGGGATCAGTGCTCTGCATTTGCAAACTGGTAAAAGGCAGTGTTAGCTTTATTTTAAATAGCCAAGGCAGCTCTAACAATGTAACTAAATTCTATATCTAATTTCTCGTTTTCAGGGTTTGTGGCTGTAAATTTGAGCTCTCGACACAATTCCTAGTTGGGACAGATTGGCCTTTTGAAAGCCATTCCTGCTCTCACTTTGGAGCTCTGCTTTGCCTTAAGATATGGGCTCTTAGTTTGCAAATGCAGTGTAAATTTATAGTGCTATGTAGAACAGAATAAATGAGTCTTTATACCGGGTCCTTGGATTTTTTACAGCTCCTATGAATAAAATACAAAGTGACTTGAAAGGCTTTATTAAATAAGAAGGTGGGTGTCTTAAGAGCGATCAGTTATAGGCATTGTGTCAGTGTTGCGATTTGTTGGTTTTAAAGCCTTTGGGGCAATCTATAGTTGATCCAAATGATAAAACCTTTGCGGGCTTCAGGGAGCTGTGACAGCTCGCACCAGCTGGGGATCCGTCCTGCATTTCCAATGAGGATTAATACGACGCTGCATTTTTGGCAGCGGGATGTCCCCTAACAACCCAAGAGAGAGGGGAGATCAATTTTGGTGTGACTAATTGCTTGGGGTGTGAATGCAGCATCATGGATCTGCTGCGCCTTGGCCCTCATGTGGGACTGGAAAAGGGTTTGTGTGGAATAGCCCTGGAACGTACCAGCAACGAGCCACTGCCTCTCCAGGATCTTGGGATGGAACAGAGAAGCTTTTTATTCCTTTAGGGGGTCTGGACCGCATCTTGTCTCCTTCCCAGGTGAAATCAACTTCACCTATGAAGCTGGTTCCACGGAACAAAGCTTCATCCTGGCACTGCTCCTGAGGCAGCCTGTTTGCCTGTTGCCTACACCATGGCACAGTTTCCAGTGTGCTCTTTTCTGCTTTGACTTCTTTTTCTGTGCGAGGAGAAACCCTTTTTTACCTTTTGTTTCTCAACTGATATCACCAGTTGGAAGAAAACCAGTTACCCCAGCACCAGTCTGGAGCGGGATCTGGAGCTGAGGGTCCCCACAACCCTGACAGTGCAGCACAGTGCCAAACCCAGCCCAGCAGCTCAGCCCAGAGCAGAGATGGATATCCTTCCTGGCACATCCTGGGATGGGGTGGGATGGGATGAGGGCTCCTCGCTGCCCTCCAGCTCACCGTGTGCTGCAGGAATGCATGTCAATGAGAGTCTCTCCTGGCTCCTGCAGCTCAGAGCACAGAGCAGCTTTTAATTACCCACGAAGGAGAGAGATCCACAGCTATCCCATACTAATGATGACCGAGTGTCATCCCCCACACCACCTTCCTCTCTGAACCTGAGGGTATCTATGGAGAGGAGTGAGTGGGAGACAGGAATATACGCTGTACAGGTGTATAAACATATATATCTGTGTATAAACGTATCATATAAATGTTTTGTCTGACAGGGCAATGATGCAGTCAAATGACATGAAGAGTTAGCAACAGCAAATAATTTTGTCATTTTTACCACCAAAACAATATTTTCATTGGTAAATGTGGAAACACCATACAAAGACTTCACTGATGGTCCCCCTTTCTTTTTTTTTTTAATAAGGAAATAAAGAATTGAAGGATAAAGTAACTTTGCAAATATGGTAACATGATTGACAGATTCACATCTTACCTGAAGAATCACTCTTTCTTCTTGCTAGGGAAATCCCAAACTAAGCTCTTTCTTACTGTGTTTACCTTCTTGTCCAATATACTTGGGGGTTTTTTTTGGTGTTTTTCACATTATCACTTGCTAAATATATCACAACCCATCATTCACTTTGCTCTGCAGCTCCGAGACCTCCACATGCCTTTTCCTCCTCACAAAATGAATTGCGGGCTCAAATATTTAAATACAAAAAAAAATACCACCGCACAGTATACAAGCAATTTGTTATCACAGTGTGCAAACAAGGTAGAGAGGGGAATATGCTAAAGTAAATTTTATGTATAGCTACTGTGTAAATTTGCCTATTTCCCAAGAGTGGTATTGTCACTATTAATCGTAATAGCCTTTCTAATATGGCATATTTCCAATATTTTGCCCTTAATTAGGATTCTGATCATACAACCCCGTTTCACTCCTGTGGTGCTTCCCCTTGGCTTTCTGAAACCCGCCTAGCTCTGGTGTGAAGGGCCACGGTTGGTGGCACAGGGGAGGAGCAGGCAGGGGCTCCTCAGCTCTCTGTGCCCACCCGAGCCCCCGAGCACCCTGTGCCCACCCCACCACCCAAGGACAGCCAGTGTGTCTTTGGCATCCCTTCTGTGGGTGGAGCCCTGAGGCAGCAGAAAAGGACTCCAGCCCCTTTTTTCTAACACCAGAGTGGGAAGTTTCTGTGAGCTGAAGGCTGTCGTGTGCCCCTCGCTGTTTGCTAAATTGTTGTGTACGGGTTTAGGGGAGAACGAGATTGTTTGGAGAGCAGCACCAGAGCCATGTGGGAAGGGAAAGGGAATAAGATCACTTCCAAGCAGGCTGGGCTGTGTGGAGCGTCCTTGAGTGTGACTGTGAAGGGTTTCTGCCAGCGCTGATGTAGCGCAGCCGCTCCCGGGAGCCTGGGGACTGCTGCTCCAGGTGGGCTCCGCAGGCCAGGGCAGGTCAGGGACTCGAGGTGAGTGTTTGCATGAGCCACCCGCCTGGACCATGAGCAAATTACTGCCTTTAACTGCTTTAAAGTGCGATTCCCCTGTTTATTACACATGGCTGAATACAGGCTGTCCTTTCCTCTGCCTAAGCCCCGTGTTTCTGTGAGACCCTGGCACACGCACTCACCTCAGGCTTTGCTGTTTCAAACACTCTTTTAAAAGAAGCAGCATCCCTGCACACAGCTCATACAAAGTACATGTGCCTTCCTGCTGCCGGAGTCGGGCACAGGATGCTGATGCTGCACCACTGGAGGTTTTTTTTCAGGGGAAATGCAACCAGATCAATATGCCCCAGTTGAAAGGAGAGGCAAGCAAAGACAGCAAGTGGCTGTGTGCTGGTGGCACTGAAACAGTTAAAAAAATAATCTGGTTTTGGTTAAAAGCTAAAGTAAGTGCTGTAGGAAACCTTCACATATTCTCTTGGTGGGAGGGTGATATTTTATAACAAGCTTGGTGAGCTCCTGCTCTGTGGTCTAAAGCAAAACCTTTAACCTCCTCCACGTCTGCCTTCTCAGCATAAAGAGAGAACACCAACTCACCCTGCCTTGGTAAAAAGCTTCAAGTGCCATGGAAGAGGTGTATAAAAGAGCTTCTCGTATCCCCATGAGATGAGAAGGGCAGGGCGAAAGATCTTCACACACCGAGGATCAGGAGAGCTCCTCTGACTTGAGTGGAGCACCACCAGTTTGTCTCCTCTCCCGTTTCATGCCCACCTCGGAAAGGGCAGAAAATGGGTCATTCTCAGCTGGGCTTGACCCAGTTCAGCCAGGACTGGGGCTATTCCAGCAGTTCCAGTATTAACCCTGCAGGGTTATAGCTGTTCTTAGGACAGAGCTAGAGCAGATTATCCTCTTTCTTTTTTCAGTATTGAGAAGTGTGTGAATGGAACCATTTACAAGGCAGCAATAATTACCTGCAGTCCTTTCAAACACCCAGAAGAACCACTCAGTATCCAGTAAATAAAAAGGGACAGTGTTGCTGCGACCCTTCCCAGCCTCTCTTGGTCTGAGTTCCCCATTATGCAGTAAATAAATAACTATCGGTTGTATGGCTATTTTTTTTTAATAAAAACACTTCAAATTGCTTTGCTTTCCCTTAATTAAAAACACATCAAGCCATGGATAAAGCATTGTGGAATGGCTTGTTGTGGCATTGCCTTTTACAGCTGGGAAGCAAATTTCTAATAAAATGGTTTTTGAAAGGAATATTGCCTTCATTCAAATCTCCTATAAAAACTACCCATCCATTAATTCCAATTAATGACACTACAGCATTTCCACGAACACTGGTAGTAATTCTTGGCTAATGGATGATTTTCAAGAAAATCAGAATCAATGTTAGTTTGGACAGGACCCTTGCAGAATTAATTTACTGCCCCAGTGTTAGTCAAACCAGCATATAAATCACAGTGGTTTGAACTGGTTTCTCAGTGCCATTGAACACAGCCCATGACATGAGTTTTCTGTGGGCTTTATAGGGAGGATATACGAAATATTTTTAAAAATATGTAAAATAAATATATACACCCCATCCCCCACATAGATATAATATGTAATGTTTGTTGTTCAATCACCAAAAGGGAAGAGGAGAACCAATTACACACTGAACTGGTCAGGAAACACTGAGTAAAAATGAAGTTTCTGTCTGATAACTTCTAATGAAAACTGAGGAGCAGAGCACACGAGACATTGATGGGGACCGCCCGGGAATAGAAGGTTTGGACAGGCAAAAAGGAAAATTTCACGCTGCCCCCAGTAAGAGACTTCACACAGTGATGGGAAGGGTTAAGTCATTTCTTCCTCCTCCTAAAGGACTTTAATTAACAGCTGATCATGTTGCTTAATCTATGCATCTCTGCCTACCTGCTGCTGTTCTTTTGTCCTTTTGGAGAAAGGCTGGTAAAACTTAAATTGTTGACCTTGAAAAGCAATCATTCTGCAATCACCTCATTGGAAGAGCTAACAGCATCTCTGGAAGCTCCACATAAACAAAAAGGGTGGACAGCAGTAAAATCAGGATGGGCTTGGACCAAGTAATCCCCTTTCCCTCTTCCATATATCATGAGTTTTACACCCTTATCAGTGACCTTGCTGCAAATGGAAACCTTCGCTTGTAAGAGCAGAATAAAGTGCAATTAATGTAAAACTAGCTGTTTATGTGGGCAGTTCTGGGTTAATTTAAGTCTGTTCACCAAAATGTGCCCATCACCAGAGCACAAGCAAGGCAGCCCCTGTGCTGAAACCCACTGCCAGCGTGTCAGCCTCGTCCACACCCTTGAAATGCCCCAAAAATATTGGGCACATCCAGACTGCTCATCTGTGGATAAAAAAATTCCCACAGTACACCTGGAAGAAGACCAAAGAGGTGCCTGATGGGATGACAGCACATCCCGGATGGTGACAGGACAAATTTCCTAAGCTCATTGACCATCGCTGGCTACTTCCAGGCCAGCGGATGCTGAAAATGGTCTTATCGGCAAGAGGCTCAGGGTGACCTGGGATCGAAGGCTTAAGAATAGAAAGGGAGGTTATTTATGCTTTATTTCATGTATCAATACTGTGAGAAAAATGCAGAGAGCAGCAACATGAGAGATTTCTGAAAGAGAAAAGACACAAAGGCAAGCTGGGGGATCACTAGCGTAATTCTTTTCTTTTTTTTTTCCTCCCCCAAAGCATTCATTTTCTAATGATTCAGCCGGGCAATTCAAGTCAACTCCCCTTTTGTATGGTGGATTTAGGTAGAAAACCCAAAGGGTGTTTATTTTGCAGTGTGTTGCTGAGAAATGACACTAACAGCCAGAGGTACAAGGATGGCATCAGCCGCTCTCGCAGCAGCGTGTTCGAGGGCTCGGCTGGGGCCCGCTATCACCATCCCTCCCGCCGCCACCAGACAAGAAGGCAACTTAATAGGAACAGTTTCCAAATCACAGAGCCCTGTAACCTGTCATTTTCTGGATGGCTTTATTATAGCTTTCCGTATCTGAAAAAACCCCAGGTTGATCCTTCGCCAGGTTAAAGGGATTGCGGGGTTTCCCGGCTGATGGTAACGCCGTGCTGTGCAAGCGCTGGCAGCTGAGGAAATATTATTTCAGCTGATAATAAGGAGCATTAATGAAAAGAGCTACATCTGCTCGGTTGTAGCAGCGTGTCTAAATGCAAACAGGCTGTTGGAAAACTTCACCTTTTCCCCAGGATGGCTTAGGCTCAGATTTCGGGGGCTGTGGGGTGCAGACCATCATCCGTCCCTCATGCAGGGGTTTCCCAGGAAATCTATTCTCACACCACATCTGGATGTGGCATTTTGAAGATCTAATGCCAGCTCTCTCTCAGTGGAAAATGTGCTTAACACTGAGCCATTCAATATGACTCAAGCACTTGCTCAAAGCTAAGCAAATGCTCAAGCATTCACCTGGTTAAGGATTCTTCCCTGAACGAGGAGTGAGACATGGTGTTTTTTAAACTGATTGATATATTTGGAGTAAGTCAGTATTAATGATCATGTAAATTATAATCTGGAAGGCAGCCAACTTTTTAAAAGCTTTGTCTGACACTGCAACTCCTTGCAAATCGACTTTGTGTTCCAAAGATACTGACATGGAAATGCACTTTCACTCACAAATATTCCTGGGCACAGGATGCTCTTTAAAAAAGCTCCAGTAATCACTCTGATGAGGTGATCATGAGGGTCGAGCGGCATTAAGACCAGTTTGGAATTTATTCAAAATAACCCAGACATGCGCATTATTAATTAATTCTGTTAAAAATGTTGATGATAACATGCATGGATGTTCTTTGTCTTGTTTGCTTACTCCTTCTCACTGTGGCGTGAACTGGGCTGCGTGGAGAGGTGAGGATCTGCTCTGAATGTGTTGAAAGAAAATAGAGTCAGGGAAAACAAAAGTGACGTGACGGAAGACCTATAATTCTGTGTCACATGTTAATCTCAGTGAAAAATAATGCTGTCAGGTTTTACCCTCACTGATTCCCATTTGGTACTCATCCAGGGAAGTTCAGCATGCCAGGAACCGGCACGTTGCATTAGTCAGGGCTTGTTGATCAACCCCACTGAAGGACACAGAGTTGCCCTTATGTCTCACAGCATACTCAGATTAATTCACCTTAATAACATCCTTAGAGCAAAAGGGAACTCTGCCTCCTTCGTCCTGGCAGTCCAGCAGGGAAATGAATGCTGCTCGTGATCACACAGCTCAGAAATTCAGTTTGCTAGTGACTGGGTGTGTTTCAGGCTCCACCTTTCCTGCAATCAGTGTGACGTTTGCTGTGTTTCCCTTTCCTAAGGGGAAGAAATGACTCACATGGGCACAAGGATAGACGGACAGGCAGCTGGCATGGACTGCCTCAAATCAGCAGGTGGGATGGCACCTTCCAGAACCTAAAGGGGCTCCAGGAGAGCTGGAGAGGGACTTCTTACAAGAGCATGGAGTGACAGGACAAAGGTGAACGGCTTCAAACTGAAAGAGGGCACGGTTGGACAAAATTTGAGCAGGGAATTCTTGGCTGTGAGGGTGGTGAGGCCCTGGCACAGGGTGCCCAGACAATCTGTGGCTGTCCCATCCCTGGAAGTGTTCAAAGCCAGGCTGGATGGGGTTTGGAGCAACTTGGGATAGTGGAAGGTGTCCTTGCCCATGGCAGGGGGGGGAATGAGATGACCACTAAGGCCCCTTCCAACCCAAACCGTTGTCTGTTGCTGTGATCTGCTCGGGGCAGGAGGATTTGGGGGCTATCAGCAAGGCAGACACAGAGGGCTGGCAGAGTCATGCACAGGAAAGTCACCAGGACACCTCCAAGCCTTTGTGCTGGGTATGACAATGGTCACCCCAGAGAGACAAAGATGTCAGGATTTGGGGCAACGCACTCCTTTCCTGCATCTTTCCTGCTGACTCCACTGAAAGCCTGGATGCCCCACTAGCGCCAGAGCCACCAGCTCTTGCCCCTGCACTGGGCAGCAGCACATCCACATGCCAGGGAATTGCACCCAAGGGCACCCGAGAGCCCCAAATATACCCACCAGTTCAGGTACTTTTTGCTTCATCCCTGTCCTTCAGTGATGTCCCCTTGGCTCCATCTGAAGCTTTTCCAAGAGAGAGATCCTGGGGCTGCTGCGTAAACTAATCTTGTAAACGCTCCTCATTTTTGCCCAGGCTATCAGAGTAAAATGTCTCTACAGTGCAGTACATTTATTAAAGTCCTAATGGAATTAGAGTCCTCCCACCAAAAAGCCAGATGGTTGGTGTTTTTATGTTATTAGTTAATGCAATTTAGTATTAAAGTTTTGAGTTAAAAACAGTGTGTGTTGTTTTCTTTATGACATCTGCTTATATTCTGCCAGCAAGATGGAGTTATGTTTGAATAGGGCCTTTCCTTTATTAATGAAGTCACTTAAAAGAATGACCCAAAGGAAGGGGATACTCAGTTTTGGAAGCAATCACCTTTTATTACTGCGGGCAGTGCTGGCTCTGGGAGCTGCAGTGCTGAGCACGCACTGGAAAAGGCCCTCGGTGTCCATGGTGTTTAACAGCCACCGAGAACCAGGCAGGGGGAATAAAACCTTCAGAGTGTCGCAAGGGACTTCGTATTTTTGAGGCCGTAAAACATCTTCCTCACAGTGATTGGCAGCTGCCAGTGGCGTGCGTGGGTTTGAGGAGGGATGTCCTTGGGCGAAGATCATTCTGATGGCCGCAGGTTTGCTCAGTCCTCATCTTTCATTTCCAAACCCATCACACACGGTGCGAAGGCAACTCCAAGACTATTTCTCAGACTGGCAAAAGGCTCCGTTGCACACAATGCCACTTTCTGCATTTTATTCTCTCTCCTCCTTCTTCATTTTATAGATGTGTTTTATGATATAGCAGCAAGGACAGGTCCCTCACTGATTTTAGCACAGTATGGGGAATGGAGAGGTATTTCTGACCGTGCCAGGCAGCCCTGATGGTGGCAAAGGGATGCTCTAAGGGGGAAGCAAGATCCTGTGCGGGAGGGACCCAGGCACAGCCTCCATCCCCAGGCTCAGGCTGCACTGGGACAAAGCCCAGGCTTCCCTGACCCTCCCCTCGGGCTGGTGTCACCTAATTCCCCATGCTGGAGCTTCAGCCTTATGTAAAACTGTTGAAATTTACTGGTAGTCTCCTCTGTATCAACCCCACAGCATTTCCCTTTTCATAGCACTGTCCTTGCTGACCTTCCACGTTTAGGATTAGGCAGAATGAAAGATAAAGTCTTCAATGAATTCAGATAAATTTTAATTTTCTTTTTACTTTCTGTCTTTTCTTTCTTTCTTTCTTTCTTTCTTTCTTTCTTTCTTTCTTTCTTTCTTTCTTTCTTTCTTTCTTTCTTTCTTTCTTTCTTTCTTTCTTTCTTTCTTTCTTTCTTTCTTTCTTTCTCTGCCTTTCTTCCTGCCTTTCTTAGTTTTTTCTTTTTTTGAAATACACCCATCCCCAAAAGCCATCCAAGCAGCAGCAATGCCATCAAGCAAAAGCTCTCAGTAGTCATCATAGTTGTTCTGGAATGTGAAATTGTGAAATACCCACAGCTATACACTGGAAATATTACCATAGCATTTATGGACAGATACTGCCAAGAGAGCTGGGCCAGATTTTGGCTGGGTTAGTCTATAATCCCACTGAAGCCAGTAAGGAAAAGTCAAATTAAACCAGTGAGCACCTCAGCTGTAACTCGGTTGCTGTTTCCTGTATATTAACATTGGTACTAAGTCAGTAACTCTCTATTAATTGGAAAACTAAGAACAAATTTCAGATCCATCTCAGACAGGCAAAATGAATCATCAGAATAAAATGAAGTGAGGTTATTTTTCAGGTGCTTAGACATCAACCTTCTCCTGGCACATACAGAGTGGATTTCATGGCTGCTGTTCTTAGAAGAGAAAATAAGGTGTGCTAAAAATGGCGACGTATCTGTAAAGATGTTAACCTGCGTAGCACAGCTTGATGCACAATAAGTACATATAATGCTTTTATTCTATTCTATTCTATTCTATTCCCCACCCTTGCCAGTTCTCCTTGCCATGTGTGCACTAAGTGGTGCAGCTCACATCCGTCATGCACGGCAGGTTTCCTCTCCTGCCTCCTCTCCCCAGGCCTGGAGCTGGGTTTGTGGCTGGGTTCTTTGCATTGCTAATGATCAGCTTCTTAGGTTTGATGCCTGTACAGGAGAGGAGTCCTCTGTGACCGGGGGCTGTGGGGTGTTGGCCACTGGGGTGGTCTTGCAGAGGGTCCCTCTCACAGCGCTCTGAGAAGAGCATGAACCAGCTCACACATAGCAGAAGAGCCTGTCCCTGGCTCTTATGGATTGCTCAGCCCTTGCCAAAGCAAAGGGTGACCGGTGGTTTTAGCGAAGCATTTGGGCTAAGAAAGGTGGGAATGGTTATGGCTACAGAGGCTCTGCATCTGGGAATCTCATGCAGCTTGATGCAACTAAGATGGGATTCACCAGTGCAGAAAAAAAGCCGAGCTTAACTTCTCATTTGCATGCCAGAAAAGCTTCAGCTTGGTTTTTCTTGCCTGTTTTCATATTCTGCAGTAGCTTACACTGGAGAAGGCCTTGGGGAAGTGGTGGGGTGGCCCTGGGGCAGGGGGCACAGGGGCTGGGGCGATGCTCAGGGTGCACAGGACAGTGTGGTTCCCCACGCAGCCCCCACTCCACCCAATATTCATCTCCATGAATCCCCTGACTCCTCGTTCCAGGAGCAAAGGCTCTCCATGAGCTCCCAGTTAGCTGGGAGTCAGGCTGAGGAGTTTTGGCTGTCTTAGGCTCCTGCACCCTGCAGGGGCTGCATCTTGGCAAGAAAGGGCCGGAAGAAGCTGCTCGAGCTCCCTGAAATGCCCACACCAGGGTGTGGGCCCCAGTATTTGCTCCTTAGTCCCTCTGCAGCAGGGGATCTCACCTCCACCAGCCAGGCTGCCTTCCTCGTGGTGGGGATCAGGGAGCTGGTTGATAAAATGGAGCCTGGCCAGACGTTCAGCTGGAGATGAAACTCCCTTCTCCTCTCTGCTCCTTGGAAAGTATTCTTTTTTTTTTTTTTCCCTTCACTTGAAGCACTTCCTGTAAACCAGAAGATATATGGCTGTTTCAAAGAGTTTTAGTATTTTCACCAGTAACTCCGTGGAGCTGCTCTGAAGAAGCAAGGCTCTGCGGCTGAAGGAGTGCCTGGCAATTTAGAAGATTTAATAGAAGTCGATTTTACACTTACACACATTAACATTCACACGGACTTGACAAGAAAAAAAAAGCACTGTCCAGTATTCTTGCAGCTACATGATGCTGTTTGCCAAAGTCTTTAGTTATAATTAGTCAGATTAAACCCTATCCATAGATAGCTTCAACTCCATCCAGAAAAGCTACCGCACTTTCTATTTTTACAAGCCCTGCTGACAATAAGTACTCTCACGTCTGACAGGATATATTGTCTTTGCCCATTGCCTCTTATAACCTGACAGTGAAAAATGTACACTTCAGCATCCAGGGAGTCGTTTGTTACCTCTCCACTTCCTTCTAATTAATGAAAACATAAGGGAAGAAACAATAACTGGGTCTACTGTTCAGGCAGAAAATGATTATTGCTTGGATGAAATAAAAAAAAATATTTTTGGCACCTGATTGCCTCAGCAATGACATAATCAGCAGGGATTTTTACTGACTATGCAATAAAGCTGCATATAACAATAAATGCAAAATGCTTAAAGGGTTTTCCCCCCTCCTTCCTTTTCATGGAGTTATGCCTACCTTAAAGGCTATCTTAAAGATGATAAAAATGAGGTGTTTTATAGACAAATGGTCTTGTTACAGAAAAGTGAGAGATTGGACCCAAAAAGCAGTCTAGCCTGGCTTCACTCGTGGAGGTGTGTGGTTTGGCATGCAGCACTTAGATTGCTGTATTTGGGCCAGGGATCTTATTTTTTGTATTGGTACATGGGAAAATGATTGATACAGATGAAACCTGGAATCCAGCAGAGCACTTCCCAGGCTTTTGCTCCAGCACAAGTCAGTGGCTGGGGGCTGTGGGAGCTGGGGAATGCACACTCACTGACGCAAAATGAGTTTCCCCAGTGGCTCTGGGGTTTCTGCTGTGAAAGGTGGGGGATTTCCCAGGCTTTTCTTGAATTTTGCTGCTTTTCATGAGCACTAAACCCGGCCAGGGCATTTCCACTTGAGACCTACCTGTAAAACATCTCTGGGGTATCCGAACTTGTTTCAGAAATCTGATTTTTCCATTCATCATCCATTCCTTGAGACTTTTTGCAGAAATGTCCTGAATATAATCACTGTCCTGACCTCCATAAATACAGGGCAGTATTTTCTCAGTTGATCAAAATTGCTGAAATGCTGCTATTCCATTTCCCAGAAAGCAAGTTGCAGAGAGCTATTGGGATGAGAACAGATGTCTTCATTACCCACCAGAAGTAAATGGAAAACCAGTGCAACCAAGGGAAAAGAAAGAGAACAGCAGTGATATGTTGATATTCTAGTTGTTGCTGAGTGGTATTTTATTGCCTACTCTTGAAGGAGAGTGTGAGCAGTGCAAGATGCTTTAGGACACCCGGGTGCTAAACCCAGGCCACAAGTAACCTGTGACTGTGTTTCATCTTCACTGTAAATCCAATCTTTGGCTTACACCAAAGTTTAAACGACATATCAAACTGGAAAAGTGTGATTATTGGCTGGGGACAGTGGCCTGCAAGGATGGATGCATGGCTACCTACGAGTAACTCACCCAAAAGAGGTTGAAAGTCTTTTATCCCGTTAGGAAAAGGGTGGATAGTCAAGTTAATAATTGTGATGCACAGCCAGAAATAATTAGAGACTGCCAGAGTGGCAATCATAAATTACTTTTCTTTTAATAACATAACGAAGGCAGAGTTGCAGAGGTAATAGAAAAGTGCAGTTCAAGCAGAGAAGTTCAAATGAAAAAATCAAGGCCAAATCCATTTCTTTAATTCCTTTCTCTCACACAGGACAATAAAATATTCACAGTTTCCAATTAACTAACTTTAACTATAGGTGATTTTTTCCACAGCTAACTCGTCTAAAGGAGAGGAAGAAATAAAATCTTAAAGCGGAGCTCCACTGTCTATTTAAATCTATTGAATGTGGCACTGGAAAGGTTTCCTCCACATTTACAGCAGGATGCTCTGACCAGGTGATGGTGGTTGTAGGCAGGAGTGGCTCTGGTCTAGCAAGCTGCTTCAGGTTTGAAATTCCATAAGAAATTCTGGATACTGGCCAGGGATACTAATGGGAGCGCCAAAAGCATTATTCTCCTGTGGGATTTCCTTGGGACACATCACAGTGGTAGTTCTGGTGTTGCTGGAGACACACTGCCAGCCTCCCGCCCAGTTTGCTCCCAGAGCTAGTGCAGGAGACATTACCAGGCTGAACGCAGGTGGCTAAGCTGGCATGGGACAAATTATCCTACAGTGAGGCTCTGACGGATTTAGTGCCCGTCTTTAGAAGCTGGATTTGGGAGAGAGGAATCCTGAGAGCAGCAGCCTGGAGACTGGTGCTGTTTCAGTTCAGTATGCAAAGAGCAGCAGAGTTTGGAGTGCTGAAAGCGAGATCACTGGAATCTGCTGGGTTGATGTTATCCATTGCAGCGATTTTCTTTAATTACAGCAGAAGCTGAACATCCTTTTGTCTGTACAGTATGACAGACTTATTAAAATATAATGCAAAGCTTGAAATGTAACAAAAGGAGGTGAAGTGATTCCTAAATCACTGTGATTCCTTCGGAAAAGAGGAAAGGCTTCGCTTCTGTTCCCAGACTATCTTGCAGAGATAATATCAGTATTTGAATTACAGTAGTATCTCAAAGGCCTGAACTCGAGGTTCAGTTATCTTGGGTGGCATCGAGAAAAAAAAATTATACAACCTTTCACATGGATATAATTAAATACAGTTTAATATATTTTCCAATATGAATGTAAACATGTCTGAGCCAAAAATGGGCTCAATTTGAATTTTACAAATAATGTAGGCTGGAGGTTCCTGTGTGACTTTTAAGTAGGAGTCTGCAATTTGTTCTACTTTAATTTGACCCATCCATCTTGATGGGTAGTCTCATTAATGCAGCACAGTTTTACATCAGAAATATCCCTTTTGAATGATATGAAGCCTAATGCATTCCTCCCACACTGGAATAAACATAATATGTGGTAAATATTACATCTGGTGATCCTCAACGTAACTGATCGATCATCAGTTTTCAAAAAGGGAAACCATCATTGGGTAGAAAACAGATCAGCTATTGAGCCAGGCAATTATCTCCCCCCTGAATGAGGTGCTTCCTGCCAAACCAGAAAGAAATAGCTATTTGGCAGACCAGTAAATGTAAGTAATACCTCCAGGACATGTTGGACAAAATTCTGAGCTAATAGTGCTCCAAGGAGTGGAAAAGGCTCCAGGACCGAGGTACATGTCACATTACTGGCGTGAAAATCACTTCATGGGGGTGCAAGGCCCTGCTCTGAGCAGAGAGGTCTCACTGCTGTGAGTGGTACCTGTCGACTTCAAGACTTCTGGGAGGCCCAACAACGTCTTCCAGCCCTCCCTGCCTCCATCCGGGCACCTTCCTGCATGGGAAACACAGTGTCAAGACACATGGCTCATAGTGGCACTGGGAAGAGAGATGAGTGGCAGGAGCTGGCAGGAGTGGGTTTTCCATGAGGAGATGATTCCCGCTTGGTCACCACCCATCCTGGATGGAACTGCAATGCAGGGGAAGGGGGTTTCACCTGCCTGGCTCTCTTTTGCAGAAAAAATGAACCCAAACTTCCCTGAGCTGCCTGTGACTGTCTCCAGGTGCTGTTCTCACCTACAGGAGGAGAATGAATCCTATGAAGGGGGTCACTGGTTGCCTCTCTCTGCAGGAATTTCAAATGTATGGCTTCATTCCTCTGCCCCTCGAGATGCGGCTGCTGGGCTTGGCAACCTGCTGCTGCCTCCAACTCCTGCTGGAGACCTCAGCCTCCAGCTAAAGGCAACATGAAAGAAGTCCTTCACCAAAATGAGATTATCAGCTGTCGCAATCCAGTTTGCTCTTTTAAAAGATGTATGTCTGTTTGCATCAAACCCTTTGCTGGCTACTGAAATATATCAAAGGGACACTGCCAAGGGTTTTTGGGCCATGGGTTTGACCTACCTTGAAATAGCTCTTATTAAATGGGGTAGTGCTTTAAAATCCAGACAGTTTTGGTTTTTTGGGGTTTTTTTTGAGTAAATTTGCTCTTGTAAATTTGCTGCCCACAATTAAAGAAAAATGGAGGAAAAAGATTCCTGATTTAAACAGAAAAAAAAAAGGTGGGTTTTTTTGTTAGGGTGCACAGCAATCCAGGCATTTCTCCTCTAGCAGCTCTCAAGCCTGGCTAGCTGGAGCAGCCTGTTGCAGGAGCTGCACTGTCATCGCTGCTGAGCCTGATACACACGCAGAGAGGTTCTGGCATGAATCTCACTTCCATTAACATATTTTTTCTATGAATGGCACTGTTTGTCCTGCAGAGCGGAAAATCCCTCTGCCTGAAAAAATGGTCTCGAGGGACCACCTCTAAAAGGGAAGGAAGAAATTTATTCATCCAGGCTCACACGGTCTTGGTCCCTCTGCTGAGAATGACAACCAGCGTGACTCCGTGTGTCAGCAGAGGTCCTGGCGCAGGAACTGGGCTGAGAAATATGGGGTAATTTGAAGTTGACATTAAAACCTGTCACCATCTAAAACAGCAGGGAGGAAAAAAAAAAATCCCACAACAATATTTGCTAAAAGGCAGGAGATAAAATCACTAGATGAAATTGCTGCTTCAGAATGACCTTCTAAAAATACCTGGGGTGATCCGTCTGGGTGGCTGGAGAGCTGAGAACCGGAGAGGAGGCGGCGACTCCGCTCTGAAGCCGGGTCCTCCCTGGAGGAAGGCAATTTGCACATTACAGAAACAGTGTCCCCAAATAAATTACGGCCATAATGAGCCACAAAGACACCAGACAAAAGGAGCGCTTTCCTTATAAACAAAGTAGCAAGAGGGAAAGCTCCGGCTCCAGCCTCAGCCAAGAGTCTGGTGGTTATCCCTCATTAGCACAAAGGTTAGGGAAGAAAATATTAGACTGGGGCTGCAGTTTGGGCAGACCCAGGCAGTTTCTCTTGGTGCAGCTGCCAGTGTGTGTCCCAGACATCTTCCCGACAAAACAGGCAATGACTCAACTGCTGCTCCACTTTTCCTGTATCCAATGACACCGACTTGAGTTTCCCGGGGAGCTCTGTGCAGCAAGAACTTGTTTGCACTTCCCACTGCCTCCCAACAAGGGTGACATTCCTGATGGACTCATGGCAGGCCTGCACTTCCTATTCTTCTACTAAATCCCCTTTGCTTTCACAGTCTCTCTGCTTTAGGAACACAAATACGCAGCTGGGTACAGATCAGCCCACGGGCCCACGTGCACTCTTGATTTCCAATGCATTAGCAGCACACTCCAAAAACTCCATTCCAAGACACAGAGGATAAAAATGAATTAACTGAACAGTCATTAGGATATAATCTGGTAGCATTAAGGTGAGTCACAATATAATTACCATTATTTCTAATGGAGTTACCATGCCATTACTGCAGAACAACACACCTCACCCCTGCCATGGAATGGGCACACATCTCACTGCACTCACTGTGGGGCACGCTCAGTTCCAGGACAACAATCAAGGAGAGATCCAGGACTTGCTTGGAAAATTGTAGCCCCAAGTCAGATACGTGAAAAACCCACAGATGCTTTCAGAGGCTGGGCTTAGAAAATCTGGTTCCGTGTGTGTCACTGGCATCAAAATGAGCCATTTATTGACTGCAGTGAGTTTTGGATGATGACCCTCAGGCTTCTTGGCATGGCTTTCTAAAGAAAGGTGGATCGGGCGTTCATGATCTGTGGACATTTCACTACGTTCTGAACATGAAAACCAAATTTAATCACATTCATGGGAGGAATAGGAGATAGAAGGTCTTTGACTTCTATCTATCCAACAAAACATGTGTCTGAGGCAAAGGCACAGACTCCTGATGCCTCCAGAAGGAGAACACTGAGGCATCTGCTCTCTGCTTCAGCCTCCAAGGAGACCTTTGGCTTTAGCAGTGTCGTCCACAGGTCTGGGGTTTGTTTCTCTCAGGACTCCTGGTTTACAAAATGATCAGTGAACTTCTCAAAATACTCATTTTCCTTCTAGTTTTGGGGTTTGTTGGCTGGTTGCTGAGGGAGTCTCAGGAATAAGGAGCCAGCAAAAACAGGAAATATGGAAAGTGACATAAATGTATTCTGCTAATGCTGTAAATTAGCCATCTCAAATATGTATTTAATATAACAAATTTATAAGGCAGCTTCTGTAGGTTAAGTGGCAAGTGGC
This sequence comes from Rhagologus leucostigma, assembly GCA_013397725.1. Classification (NCBI taxonomy): domain Eukaryota; kingdom Metazoa; phylum Chordata; class Aves; order Passeriformes; genus Rhagologus; species Rhagologus leucostigma. The sequence goes on along the minus strand of VZTD01003572.1, from coordinate 1,035,996 downwards.
AGCACTTATAATGAGGATTAATATACATACAGATCCTACAGATTTGTTAAAATTCAATAAATATTTATTTTAATCCACTGGTTCTTAGCTTACACTTAAATAAATTCGCTAATGTTAAATAAATAGAGAAGCATGACCGAAAGGATGGACAAAATCCCGTCAGTGCCACTGTAAGCTCATGGCTCACGAGAGCTATATCCTAGCTAAACCTGGTTTACTTAGGTTTGGCTCCAATGCCAGTCAGCTTAGCAAGATGTGCATTACAGCTTTCACTTCCAGATGTATTTCAGAAGGGAATTGCTCCACAATTTTAAATAAGATGATCTTTTTCAATCAGAACGTATCTAAGGGTTACTCATGTTCATCCTTAAGAGTAGCCTTTGCTCCAGTTCCAGCAATTCTGAGAGGAAATTAGGTATTCTTGACTACATGGCATCTTGATGCAGTCTGAGCATGAAAACCTAACCCAACTTTTGCACCTTCAGGAAAAAATGCCTTTTACATTCCCTTCTATTGGCTCCACATTTTTTAGGGAAAAGAAACTCAGCCTGTGGCTGTAAGTTGGAAATGTATCAAGCACAAAATCGAGCTCCCATCAAGCTGTTGTGTCCCAATAGCCTGAGAAAGCTCCAGTGGGAGATATCTGAGCAGGGTATCGGTGTGGTCTAGATGCCATCTGACCCTCTCTGAACCTGGCATCTCTGACGTGGCTCTTCCAGGACCGGTTTGGTTGCAACTAGTTCAGGTCCATCGTGCTTAGCTGGAGGCACATCAGTGTGGAAGGAGAAGATTTCCGAAGGTACTCGGGCCTTTTGTAACGTGGGAGGAAGTTCAGATGAATTTCAGAAGAATTTTGCCATAAGTGAGCATCTAATTCACCGCTTGTGCTTCTGGGAACCTTACCAAGCACCGACCTGTCTGCATGGTCTGGTGCCTCATCACTGTTGAAGGCCTGGCAGGGGCAGAGACCCCATTAAAATCTCCTCAGACATTTCAGACCAGTCTGGAAGGCTTTGCACAAGACAGAGATGAAGAACAGCGAATTTTTGAACTGCCCATCTTGATAAGTACAGAGCACCTTGTTTTGTTAAATTACTTTTGCTCATTGCTTCACTTATTTTTTTTCTTTGTTGATTTTTTCCTGGCTTATTAAAGGATTCCTGGATCTCTCAGAAGAACTTTTCCCCATATTTAATGATAAATTACTTTCTCCTGTCAGTGCAACATGGTGCACACTCTGCTGTGGCACTGCTGTTCATTCCCATCTTTCATGGATCAGCTTATTGGCTTCTCCCACCATTATGTCTTTGCCCATGATAACCTCCTTGACACTGTCTCACTGATATTTTCTTAGCCTTCCTGGACCCTTTTCCTACTGCTGTCATGCACAGGTTTGCACTGAATATTTCCTCCTTCCCATGTGACAGATAATAATGTTTTTCTTAACTGCTAATCACGTCTATTAGTGAGTTACTTGCAGGAGAACAGTTAATTCCAGATCACTTAGAAATTCTGCAGAAGGGCTGAGGGTACGTGCTGTGCTTCCCAGGTGACTCCCAAACCTCGAGCCCAGTGAGCTGGTGAGCCCTGCGCCACCAACGCTGTGTCTGGAAGTTCTGTGGTTTCATTCCCAGCCCCGGAACGGGAGAAAAGAGGAGAAGCTATTATTTGTATGGATGAGGTTGGCCCCAGTCACAGCCACACATCCAAGTCCTGTATAATGCATTTCGGGTGGGAACACAGACCCTGCAGGAAAGGTGAACTTCCGGAGGGTTTGATCTGAGCACTGGGCACAAAGCTGCTGGCACAGGTCCCTCAAAGATGCCTTGCCTGCTCCTGGGCAGGCAGCAAAGCCTCACAATGCCCCCGGCTACAGTGGGTGGCTTGTTTTTAACGCCACAGTGCTGCTGGAGTTCCTTGGCTCGGACACTGTGAGAAACTCAGAAATAGTCTCCTAGATTAGATAAAGGTGGTGGGGTGGCCCTCAGAGCCAGGCAGTCCCAAGAACTTCAGGAAATTGAAGTGAAGGCAGGCATAAGGGCTGAGTGGGAGCCTGAGGCATCCGCAGCACAGCCTGACGGCAAGATAGCGGCAGGGGAGCAGGAGGCAGGGAGGGGGTAAAATGAAGCAGTGAGCATTTGTAAATGGGACTCCTCAGGAACTGAACATGATTGCCTAAAAACTCCTGCACTGCCTCCGAACAGCTGCTTTCCCTGTGCTAAATAAATCATGCATCTTGTTACCTTAGCCTGTACGCACGGAAAAGATGTGTTTGAGCAATAAAGCGCGGAGCCCTTCCAGCACTCTGCTTTTCCCACCAGCCTGTGCATCTCTCGTGTCAGCTCCTGATCTGGTTTCCTCCCATCCTCCCCCAGTTCCTCTGCTCCCAAACCAGTCTGTATAGCCCAGGCTCTGGCGAGCCACCAGCAGTGACCCCAGGGACTCCTGGTGTGAGATTTGCAGTGGAGGAGGAGCCTGGTAAGAGAACCGAGAGCAGGTTTGTGCTCAGTGGGTGGTGTAGAGGTGCTTAAGGGGACCTGGACCATCTCCACTAGTGTGTCCCTGCTGCAGCCCTCATCCCTCCAAGGATGCTCTTCTTGCTGCTTTAAAATCTCTCTGAGGACAGTGCCCTGCATCAGGCTGCACCTGGGGGTGCAAAGGGCACCGCTGCGTTTCAGGAATGAGTTATTTGAGGCAGTGGGTCTTCTCAGAGGTTGCAGAGCTCCACGACCATCAGGAGACATTTCTGTAGAGTATACCAAGCCACAAGCATCCTCTTTCGCTGTTAAGCAGCACCAGTGTTAATCTGGGAGGGACGAGAGGCGTGCTCGCCCAAGGAAGGTGCGAGAAGCCAATTACAAGTTCTTATATAAATCCAAATGTGCCTTCCTAAATACGCCGCCTCTCAAAATGAGGCCGAGATTTAGTCTTCACAATAAGCCTGAACTGTGAACTTTTTAATTTGCACATGGTTTCAGGAAATCTAACTCATCCTATCAGAAAAAAACACCCCACTTTGAAAAAAAAAGCAACAGCGCTCTTTAGCTTGTTTCTTTATTCCAGGAGCAGAGTAATTTATGTACTCATTTAATTTTGTTCTGCCACAAACAAAACCACAGCATATAATGCAATCCCTGTTGCTGGAACACGTATTGTTGGAAGGACATCGGAGAAGACATAAATGTCCCTGACACAAAAGAAGATCCCAGGTTTTAGAGACATCAGACAGATTGGAAAATATGGAGAGTTTGGTTAAATTTATGAGTGGTCCTTTGTTCTTTCCCTCAGAGTATGATGGCATAATCTTTTAAAACTACAGTAAGAGCCAAGTATCTGAGAGACGGGTGCTTTAATAACAAACAGAGGACTATGAAAATATTTTGTTCTGCTGTGTTTTTGCCCCCTGTTCATTTTGCTCCAGCAACGAAGGGAAAAAACCCTCAAATAATTAAAAAACATTCATGTTGGGAGGTGAGGTGGATAGTGTCTTCAGGGAAATACCTTCCAAAACAAGCGTATTATATTACACATGCAAACTGCAGGCGCACCGTGCTGGATTTGCATAGATGTGCATACAGACAGCCAAAGCCTCCCAGCCAGCCCCTGAAACAGCCGTATTCCATCCTTGCGAGAGCATCCGACAGCTGGATCCCACAACTTCTGGAAAGTCGAGGAAAAACCCAACCCTTACATCTTGCTGAGCAAAAAAAAAAGCCCCCAACATGTGAATGAACTCAAGTCAGCTGGTGGGTAATTGGCTCAGTTATCTCTAATGTCACTGTTGCATCCGCCAACAGCGAGAGGCTGATAAGCCCTGGAGGTGGCTGAACTGGGGAAGCAGCCCCAGCAACCCCTGGCTGTTCCCTTCCTTCCCAGGCGAAGCAACCCCTTCTCCTGCCTCAGTTTCCCAGTTAAACAAGGGAGACAAACACAACACTGTCTCCCACTTTAGGATTTTGAGAGGAAAAGGTGTCATCACTGTGCTGTCAATGAACATCACTTCCATTTGTCGTTATTCTGGAAAACAATTTTATTTTCTTTCTCTTGTCAGAAACACCAAATGAAAGGAAAGAACCATGGGGAAAAAACACTAGCCCACCTTTTTCATGATATGGCATGAATTGTGTGTGTCACACAGATGGGTTATGTCTGCGTACAGCAGAGAAGGCTGGAGCTGGCCTCTGGGAGAAGTTACGAGATGTGTTTTTAAGCGCTGTTATGTTGCAAAATGGTGACACAATTGCTGCTGTCATCTGGTGGGAGAGCTGTGGGCAGCACCTTCCCTCCACCCTTCCCTGCCAGTGGGGCTGAGATTTTAAGTAATGGGAAATTTTGCAATGGGCTCTGTTACTGGAGATGTGGGACACTGGAAAAAAAAAGTTCTATTTTTATTTAAAAAATCAAACTTAAATGACCAAAAGGAAGAAAATTTCCTTCAGGGAGATGAAAGAGAAATAAAGACTCTTCTTTTGGATAAAACTGTGTATTGTATGATGTAAAAGCCTGATCTCATGCTGACTTGGGGGACTTTGAAGACAGCTCCAAAGCTCAGAGTTGGTCTTTCCCAATTGTTAATAAAAGCCAAAGCCAAAAAAAAAAAAAAAAAAAAAAAGAAAATGGGGGTTAAAAAAAAAAACAANNNAAGATTGCGGTTATAAAATAAAGAATAACTCATTTTTCAGTGAGTGTTTGGGGTATATTTTGGTAGGGACATGCCAAATTGTCAGGAGCTTAATTTCTTGAAAGAATTTATCTGTGTTGAGACAACTGCCATTGGCAAAAGCTAATTCCACCTACTGATGGAATTTTGTGTCAAAGTAGGAAAAAAAAGACAAGAAAGGGAGAAGGCACATCCCCAGCAACCTTATCAGCTTGGAACAGGACAGAGCCACACTCAGGCTTCTGCGCCAATAAAAAATTAATTATTCATACAAATTCTTATGGAGAACAGAGGAAGACCAACCACTGGGTGACCAAGAGCTTCCTCAGCACCAGCGAGGTGGGAAGGTGGTGGGGCCAGCAGGTTGCTGGAATGTGCAGTGGGTGTTCCAGGAGCTCCCTTGAGCCAGAGGTGTTTGGGGTGCTGGAAGGGGGAATGGGGTGCATGGCTCAGCTGGTTTGGCTTCATCCCAGGACAGTGCAGCATCTTCCGCAGGATGTGAAAATCTGATTGACCTGACTCATACCACAGGGTATTGGCCAGTCTTTTGGTTTGAGATCAGATTTTGGCCCAAAGAAAAAGATAAATCAATTTAAAAAATGCTCCAATCGAGCCGATAATCCGCATTTTTAGTTTTTATTATTGGAAATATTTATATTATAGTAGCTTGGTATTTTAGAAGGCTATAAATGCATTTTTATATAATCAGCATTTTTAAAAGTCTATAAACATCCACTATGTTTGCCTAATGCACTATAAAAACTTCCAAAGGAGCTGTTATTATCCAACTTGTCACCTCACACAGGCTCCGAGGAGGAATTTTTTTTCTTGTCTGCTGTTAATAAAATGAAGCAAACCATTAACAGCTTTGGAGCTGAAGGGAGAAGCAAAGGGGCTTGTAATCTTGGACTCCAAAGGAAACGTCTGCAGCTTTGCTCCTCACCTCTTTGAGATTCCCAACACGCAACAACAATTTTAAACAGACAAAATCAGTTTAGGTTACATAAATTCAAAAGCCCGAGCCTGGTTCTTTAAAGTAACATCTTGCATTTTGTTTGGAGTGTTGCAATCTCTCACATATCACTTTGAACTGGCTCAGTTTTACAGGCTGCCGTGCAGCTTCCTCAGGTTTCTTCGTTTAGAGGAGTTTTAATGCAGAATTATTATGTGCACACATGAATATATTATTAGGCCTATATGTATATATGTAAGCAAATATATATATATATATATATAAAGGCTGTCAGATGGTGGTGGTTGCACATCCAGGCCCCATTTCTCCCAGCACTGCCTGCATCCCAAACTCCCAGTGTTATCAGCACATGGAGCAAACCCCAAACCAAGTCCTGATAAAAAGATGCCACGCACTTTGGAGAGAACACAGATATTTTGGTCCCTGGGAGCTCAAGGGTGAGTGCGGTTTTTAAAGCAGTTAACGAAGAGAAGAAATCTGTGCACAAAACCCAGGTTTGGGTTTTAAACAATCTCTTAATTCACATCTCAGAGATTTGCTTTTGGTTCATCTCCCTTTACAGTTTGCTCCTGTTCCCAACATATCTCGGTGTCGGGGTGGATTCTCAACCCCAGGGAACCTGTCAGGGATGTGATAACAACTCACTCAATCCAAAGAAGGGCATGGCTGTGCCTGTAAGAGTGAGTGGTTCTTAAGTGCTCGCCTGTGGCCAGGGCAGGGTCCTGCTGGGGCACAGGGAGCCGCACACCCCGGGGACTCTGTGACTTCAGATGTGCCCCAAAACAGCACGAGAACCTGTTGCTCCTGGCACTCGGGTTCTCAAAAGCCCCAAGTGCTCCCCAGGGAGTACCAGGCAACGTTCCCCTGTGCTGGCTGGGCTGGCATTTTGGGTAAAGGCTTTCCTGGGGTGATCCTGGGGTGAGTCAGGGCTTCTATGGGTTCAGTTAGTGAACGGGCATGAGCTGGGAAAGCACTGACAGTCCTGACTGATGTCCAAGGGGCAGCAGCTTGGACATCCCTGCAATAATGGAAAAAAGGAGGAGAAAAACCCAGCAGTGGTTTATGTCCTTGTGGAGAAATTCCCAGCTGTTCCACAGGGAAATGAGCTGAGGGTGCAGAGGGGACAGCGATGGTCACAAGGACCACGTGGGGGCAGAGGAGCGGGGACAGGGGAGAGGCCCTCCTACAGGCTCTGTCCCCACTGCCAGTCCCATGAGGGATGGCAGGTTTGGTTCCTGGGGTCAGACAGAGCTGCCCGAGGGCTGCTCTATGTTGTGGCCACTGCAGAGATGGCTCTGGCACTGCAGGGACACCAGAATTTGTGGTTTTGCTGCCACACACCTGTCCTGGGCTATCCGAACACTGACGGTGTGGAACAGCCTGTCCTTAGGACTGGGGGGCAGCCCCAGCACGGGCTCAGGCTGAGACAGAAAAACCCAAAGCAACCCAGGACAGAGAGCAGACTCATCACCTGTGGTGGCTATTTCTGGCATTGTCCTCAGAGCTGGGGACCTCTGGGAGCACAGGGAAGTACCGCTGGGACCTCCTGGGAGCCCTTCCCACCTTGTGGCACTATGGGGTGGTTCCTGCAGGCACTTCTTATCCTGAGATGTCTTGCTATCAGTTCCCAACAAGTCTAACAGCCTCAGATGAGTGTCGCCTGACGGTCCCACACGGATGTCCTAAGTGGAGGTGTCCGTCGGGATCACAGTGCCGGGTCTCTGTGGGTGGCTGTCCCTGTCACACGGCACTCCACATCCATGGATCGCTGACAGGAGCAGAGGGTGTTGGGCACCTCACCGGGCTCATGCAAACTTCCCACCCCAGATCCACATCCAGCCACCACCACCCAAGCATCCATTGCCAGCTGCTGGTCCCTCCAGCCCCGACCCCCCACAGCAGCGGTCAGTCAGCAGCATGAGGTGCCCTCGGGTTCTGAGAGGTCATGGTCCTTCTGGGGAGCCTCGATGAGGTGTAGAGACCTGGAGAGAGCTTGTCAGGGAGTGACATGGGATTGGGGAAGTGCTCCAGAGTGGGGGTCTGCTGCAAGCAAGCAGGACAGGTTGGCCGAGCACAGCCATTGCCATGTCTGTCATCAGTTATCTGCTCTCCCCAGGTGACCTCCCCAGGGCCCTGGACACCTTTACTTTGAAGCTGGGTCTAACTCAAGTTTTTAGGGACATTCACCTGCTTCTCTGGGTACAAGCCAAGGGCAGTGCCTGTGCTGCCAAAATCTCCCCTCCTTCCTGTACCGCTGGATGAAACTTCAGAGGTTGGAAAGATCCCGTGGCCTCAACACCCAGGAGACACCGCTGTGCTGGTGATCCACATTAACCCACCCAGACAGGGGGGTTTCCCTGCCTGCCAAGGAGGCTCCTCAGTGCTCTCCAGGTAGGGCAGAAAGTCCAACACCTTCCCAGCGTTCAGCACCTTTGGGGACACAAGGAGGACAGACGTGGCCAGACAGCGAGGTCCCCAGGACATTGTGGTGAAGGACTTGGCCCCAGCACGAGGTCTTTGAAACGCAGTTCTTCCTTCTCCAAGGTGAAAATCAGGATCCTTTGAGCTTCTTCCCCACCTTGTCCCCTGCAAACCTTTCTACCACGGAGGAAGAAATACAAATGAAAGAAAGAAAAGGAGAAGAAAAGAACCAACGCGGGGGAGAGCCTGAGGTTTTCCGGCACGGACAAGGTCTCCACTCCGTGTCTCTCAATGCTGGCGCTTACCAAACATAGCCAGGGCCCCGTGAAACCTCGGGCCGGCACAGAGTAGTAAGATGAGCTCCCTCTCTATTTGGCCTAGCTAAAAATAGCAGAGGGGAAAAAAAAGGCAGAGTCAGGACCCTGCAGGACCAGTAGTCAATGGGCTGCGAGGAGCGATTGAACTCCAAGCCCTGCTCGGCAGGCTCCAGCTGACGGGCTATTTTTTGCCGTGGTTGACTAAATATGGTCAGGGAGGGAAGAGCAGGAGCAGGGGCCGCACGCCCGGGGGTGCGTGTTTGGGATGCTTCGTTGGGTATATAAGCACTGGAAAGGTGGACTCGCGTCCTGACCAGAGCTCCCCCCTCC
>VZTD01003572.1:960997-1026803 GCA_013397725.1 Rhagologus leucostigma | reverse complement strand
TTTCCCTCTCTTCTGCTCCCTGCCTTGCCTTTAACCGCTACCAGCTCAGCTTGGTTTAAACACTTTTCCTGGCCAATGCAGGACTGAGTGCCCATCCAACTTACCCGGGGACTTAAATGTGGGCTTCCGCATCTGGCAAATGTATGTGTGTGTGTGTGTCTGTGTGGGGATGTGCTGGATGTGTGTTTAATCTGTGGATTGCTTAGGAAACCTCACCCCCCTCTTTTTTTTTTTTGTTCTGCCGTGGCATACTCCGCATTTAAAAAAAAAAAAACCACTAACAAACTGCAGAGCAAGCAGTGCACTAGAATAATCTGAACTGAAATGTTAGAACTTTGACATGCAACCGTTCTGCAAGGTTAAACCGGCCTTTAAATGCCTAATTCAGACACAGGCTGGCTAATGACACCTGGGGGGATTGGGGCTTTATTTATTTATTTGCAACAAACTAGTGCTGTGAGCTGGTATCAGGCAGAGCAAAAGGGTGAAATGTGGTTAAACTTAGCCTAACTTGCAATGATCTCAATGCTGTGGTGATTAACTGTTAAAATGCCGAGAAATGAGTATTAATTACAGGCGCATGGTTTGTGGACCATCAGAAAGGGAATATGGGGAGGAGGAGAAGTTAGGTTTCCCTGCAAGGGTTTGGAATTCAGGTTACATGAAGTGTAGCATCAATTGACTGTTATTGCTTCTGCAACTCAGAGTTGACTATGGCCATTATATTTTATATGATAGTGGTGGTACCTATCACATGAATATATAGACACCAGTTCTGTGAGGTGGATACTGTGGTGCACACACACACACTCGCGCAGATTTAGGTACGTTTTATAGCATGCATATGGATATTTTATACACGTCTTTATGCATAGATATAGAAATGCTATATACAAGCAGGTGTAATGTATCACCCAGACACAACCCATCTCCAGGCTGTGTGCGGAGTGTGGATACAGGTATACATGTGCCTGTGCCGGAGGGAGTGTGCACCGTGTAATTGTATAGGCAGAAATCTGTGATTTGTGCTGTCAGTTTAATTGCTGGGTTCCTCTCGAGCAGATGGTTGTGTCTGTGGCTGCCAGGGTCTGAGCCCAGTCTCTCTGCCATGGGCTGTGCTGGGACGAGCACCTGCCTCCACCTCGGCCCTGCTGGCATCTCCCTTCTCCAGCACCCAGCCCTACGCAGGGGCTGACCTCGAAGTCCCCAAAGGTTTGTGCTGCCCAGCTTCAGTTTGACTTTGCCTCTTGGACCTGAGCAGCACCTTGAGCCTGGGGCAGAGCAGGGATATAATATACAGCATGTTGCTTTCCATCCCTCTCACCACGCTGTCCTTCCCCTTTCGCCTTCAGGCAATACCTCAGGCTCTTCCCTCCCCTTTTATTTGCCCCTTGGCCTCTGCATGATCCAGGTCTCCATCCATTTTTCTCTCCAGAACAGCCACACAGTTTTATTGCGCGTGTTTTTCTGCCAAGAGCAAGCGTAGGAGCTCAGCGAGCCCAAGTGGGTTGAGGATAGTGGCTGATGTTCACCCACCACCACTCTACTCCTGGTGGTAGCTGGAGGATGGGGTCCACAGGGTGCCTCTGATGTTGCACTAAAGGTACCATCACGGCCGTTTGTCTGCTCCTCCACCAAAAGGCACAACCCTGGAAAGCATAAGATCCCACCCAGAACCTCAAAGCAAATTTAAATCGCCACGATGAATTCTGCTGCTGTGGTTGTGTCATTGTCTTCAGTTCTAGTAAGGATTTAAAAGGTCATTTTTTTTAAGCTCTTACACAGGGCTCGCCTTAGGTGGCTGGCAGCTGCTGTCCCGCTGGTCTGCGGAAGTTGGGGACTGTTCAGGACAGCCCCTGTCAAATGCATTTGGAGAAATCAAACTGGGTACAAGGTGCAAATGTTTAACAGCCCAAGAAGTCCAGTAGCTGTCCTACTGCTGTCAGCCTGAAGGAAATTCAATACCACGGAGTGCTTGGCTGTGCAACACCCCACCACCAACACTTTGTTTTTGTTGTTTGTTTGGGTTTTTTTCAATCTGAAGCACTCAGACTTTCCCTCACACTCCTCAGCTCTCCCTTTGCTTAAATTTCACTGCAGTCATGCATTACACCAGTGCCACAGCTCCATCTCTCTTTCCCTTAATCCAAACTAAAGGTTGAAATTTGCCTTTAAATGAGACAAATAATGATGGTTAAAAGGGCCAAGAAACTCAGGGAATGAGGGGGAAGCTGCATAGGGCCGGGACCGAGGCATGTGCCGGTGTTGCATGAGGGGTGTGAAGCGATTTTGGGGATTGGGGCTGAGCACAGCGGATTTGCACCCGGGCTCCATGCGGCCTTTGCTTTTCAGTGGTGCTGGAAGTGGATGGGGCGCAGGGAAATATTTGCTCCCCAGCTGGCAGTGATATTTTAAAAAGCAGTGAGAGGCATCGATGCAATTAGGTATTCCAAAGCGCTTAGTTTGCCACTTGCTAAGTTTACTTAAACCCTCTTTAAAGGGTTCATTAGAAGACTGTGAGAAACGGTAAAATTCATTAACACGGAGGCAGCCATTGCACATTTGCCTGTAAATTGGTATCGATCGGCGGCCGCGGCGGGCGCAGGTGAGGAGGCACCGTGCCCGCCCTGCTGAGCGAGCAGGCAGCGCCCGGCGTGACCTCCGCCGCGCTCCTGCCTAAATCCTGCCCATTATAGTCTCCCATTCAGCCCGGGCGGCGAGCGCAGCCCTGCCACTCGGCCCACATTGTTCAGGGAGCTTTAAAGCTCAGCACGGCTGCGAGGGAGGCGAGGGAGAGGGGCAGAGCCGGGGCTGCGTGCGGGACCGAGCCCCACGGGGGCACAGCGCGGTGGCATCCAGGGCGCGCAGCCCACGGGGGCTGCGGGAAGAACTCGGCAAGACTTTGGCCCGAGCTCCCAGCACCTCGCTTTGGCTGCCTTTTATGTCTGCAGGTCTTCCCAAAGCCCCTTAGCTGGCGTGGAGCTCAACCGGATGAGTTACTAGAAGCAATTTTTAATTATTTTTTATTTTTAATGCCCTGAACTGGCCGAAAGGCACGTGCTATCTTTTGGGGGTTGCTTGTCTGCGGGGTAGTGTCTCGCTCCCAGTGACCAGCAGAGGAAAAAATCGTTGGAATCATTAGGTAAGATGCTTTCTTCTTCCTATGCTTTAATCTCTACTTACTGATAAAGCAATCGCGTGTCTGGGGCTGATGAGTTCTCTTACTCTGGCAAATGGAGCAGTCCCTCCCGGTGGTGGTTTGTAAATCAGTAGCTGGCCATTCGATTCTTGGCTTTCTGAAAACAAATTGGCTTTTTGTTTCCAAATTGTAGGATGGAGACAACTGGGAATTGATACATATTTAACTTTCTCCCACATGGCTTTGTCTGAAATGAAACCTACATGAGTGTATAGCAAAGGCTTTCCTCTAAACCACATTTTGGTCTTTTTTAAATGCTAGAAGTTTATGATTTAGAATGAAACACCTACTTTTTAGGTGGAGTGGGAGGCTGGCTTTTACTCTGTGCCATTTACGTTTCAAAGAGCCCCTGCCAGGGCAGCCACTGGACCTCTGCTGCTTTGTGTCCGGCGAATTATGCAGTTCCCCTTCCCAGGACCCAAAATCCATCATCTGCCGAGGGCTCAGCCCAGCATTACTGGCGAGGATCGGGAGCTGGGGTGTGTGTCTGTCTGCACATGGGCTGGGCAGGAGGAAAGTCTGCTGGTTTGAACTGAGCCATAACTCACTCTCAGGATGTAAATTGTAAATCAGCTTTATTTTTCCTCCTGTGACCATATAAATGCGCATATTGAAACTACCTGCTTGAGAGACATACTTCTTTATATGCCCATATGAACCTGGCAAGCTATGGAATGTAAAGAAGTATGTATTTCAGGTGGGAATCCTTCTCAGAGGAGCAATGTGTGACCCCGGGCAAGGCGGGGGAGAAAGACAGACAGATTATTTTATATTATTATTTTTTTTAACTGCCTGACCCGGCAGACTGACTGGGGAGTCAATTGATGATCTTGTTCCAGCGCGTGTATTGTTCTGTCACTTTGCCTGTGTCAGCAGGTGGAAATGCTCATCAGGACATTAAATATTCAATATGCTGACTGCGGCATGGGCTTTGAAAGGCGATGCCAGAGGAAAGCTGGCTGTCCGCTCCTGGGTTTTAACAGGGATGCAGGCCAGTCGCTCCCTTTTCCTGCTTCCCCATCGACCCTTTTTACCCTAAAAATAAGGCTAGATAGCAAACAAAGCTGGCTGATCTTTAAATCTAGGAACAACAAAAGGAGATGGAGGGTGGGGGAGAAGAAGAGAGAGGAAAAGGAGACAACAGTTGTGACTCGGGTGTGCGGTGTTTTAGCTTTGAATTAGTGTGCAAATTCCGCTTTTTGGATCTTTCCTGCATTTAAACTTTTTATGCTTAAAACTGGTGAGAAGGAGACCTTCCTTGTCAGTGTGGTGAGCCATCGAGTCAGTGGATCACAGCTAAAGCCAGAGGAGTGCCTTGAATATAGGGGTCTTATTTTCCCAAAGGAAAATAAGAAAATTAGATCCTTTAATTGTGGAAGCCTTTTCCTTTGTAACATTTCCCAATGTAAAATAGTTGGCAATTTCTCCAGGATCGTACAATAATGTGGCAAGATAAAAGAAATTCAGTTTAAAGATACGTTTAATGTTCTGCCTAGGCAGGAGTCACGTCAGAGGGTTTAAAGCTTGCAGCCCCAAATTTCCTCATGTTTCTGTGATGTTGCAATGATGTGCAAATCTGAACTCCTCAAAAAGCCACTCCTCAGTTTCCCAAACTCCAGTTTCATCTCTGTGGGGCCGCTGAGGGCAGCATTTTGCTTTTGAGTGATTTCCCTGCAATTGCAACCCCATCTTCGCCTTGCTCATGGGCTCCTCAGGCATCGTTTGGTAGGTGTGGTGCCAGGACATGTCATACAGAGGTTAATCAAGTCTTTCCCATCGCAGCATCCTCCCCCAGGCATGGGGAACAGGCGAGGCTCTGAGTTTGGATTTTGGGGAGTCTTTATCCATCTCTATTCACGGTGAGCGCCGTCATCACTTGTTCCAGGTACGCCAAGGGGGATTGAACTGTAAGCAGGTGCTCGTGAGTAGTGGGTGAGAAAAGGCAGGCTGGGCTATCAGGGAGATTTCCTACCTGTAGGATTTGTGGGGCTTATTGAGGTGCTTTTTTTTGTTGTTGTTCAAATTAAATACCATGGCTGATGGAGGCGTGGGCAGCGCTGAGCCCCTTCCCAGCAGAGGAGGAGCCTTTGCTTTTTTTGCCGGGTGGCTTTGGGAAGGCCAGGTTTGTGCTGGAGGATGGCTGGTTTGCACATCATCCTGTTTGATTTTTGGGATGCTCTGGTTGTGCTGGGCCCTGGAAAGCTGGGGCGTTCCTGGCTGGAAGCGGCGCAGTCCCTCAGGATCTGGCCGCAGGGATGCAGCAACCCCTGGGCTCTGCCCCACCAGCAGCCACCCTGCCTTGGGACAATCCTTGGCCCCCATGACCCTGCAATGATCAGTCCTGTGCGTGTCCAGCCCCATTTTGGGGTCAGATTTAAATTTGAAACTGGTGGATGCTGGGAAACGAGCTGAGCCCAGGCAGGAAGGCACTGGTTCCATACAGGACTGCAGTTCCGCTCCCTTGTAAATCAGCAATGTTACCTTGAGTCTCTGGATGAAAAATGAGGACAATTCCCACCATTCTGAATATAACATAACATTATATCTAATATATAATTTATATATGAAATTCCCCTGCTTTCCTTGCTGACCCTTTGTCCCACTTCTTATTTTCCTTCTCCCTTCTTCTTTCCTTTTCTACCTTTTTCTTTTTTTTTTTCTTGTTTCCTTTTTTATTTTTCTTCTCCTTTCTTTTTCTTTTTTTTAAATTTTCTTGTTTCTTCTCCTCTCTCTCTGTTTCCTTCCCCTTCTCAGCACTAAAGCCCCTGTGCCACTGCATGTTGCTCTTGCAAAGGTGTTCACGGTTTGATTTACAGCAGGTACCTGCATTTGTAATGCAATTTTTATCTCCTTCCCCCCGCCTCTCTGAATTAATACGCTTGTTAATCACATGGAATTGCTAACTTTAGGAAGTCGCTAAGTGCTCAGATTTATTTTTTATGTAAATATTTTCAAAGCTGTAATTCTGAGCGCTGTCTCGCAGCATGGCAGCGGAGGTGGCAGGGGAGGCTTTGCCATGGACGGTGTCACCTGGGCTTGGACGATGTTAAAAATGAAATGGGGTGGATGTGGCCCCCCAAGAGCCACAGTAGCCTTGCTGTTGACCCCAATGGAAGCACGTGATGGCTGCAGGCCTTTGCCAACCACTTTGCACCGTTCTTCTGCTCCATGGCAGCTCTTCATTCCTTTTACACCTCTCTGTATGAAAACCGCGGCCGTTACATTGCACTGGGCCCGCTCTATTTTACAGCTAAATTAAAGCAACTTCTCTTAAACTTTTTATAACCTGGTGAGCATCTCCTGGCCTTGAGTGCCGTGGTGGGTGTGATACAAGGAGCAACTGTGCTGGACCTGCAGCGCTGGGATGCTCAGGTGCGCCCATCCATCCTGCGAGCCGAGGACTGTGCAGCGCCAGGCACGGAGCTCTGAGAATTGTAAAAGCCATAAATCCAGTGGACCAAATTAGTTAAATTTTTCTATTCTATGCCTCACAAAATCCAGCCGTTCTGGAGATGAATTCCCCGCATGTAAGCGGAACTACCGGCAGGTATAAGATGGATATTTCGCACGTGCCCACGAGAGCGCAGGGACAAATTTGTGCCATGCGGTTTTCCCTGGCGGGTTTTTCTTTTTTCTGTACTTTTGTGTGTTTGTTACATTGATGATCCATTATTACAGTTGTTACTATTACTTAATGTTGGAAGACAGGTGGTCCCATAAATTCTAGCACCCTCTATTTTTTTTTTTTAATAAAAGGGGGGGGCATGTTTGCAATTCAAGTTTAATAGTGCATTCATCAAGAGCAATAAAGCATTTTATTGCACAAGTATTTCAAGGGATGTGCTGGCCCTGGTAAAAGCATTAGTAAAGGGGTGCATCAGCAATCTCATTTAAAACTGTCGACCCAACGTGAAAAATGTTGCGTTGAAGAATAAACTGCTATTAAGCATGATTAGATTGACCTGCAGGACAGATATTTTAGCTGCAGCAGCACAAGTCGATCAAAGTGAGCATCGCTTAGATTGCAAATTTTTTTTTTTTTAATGCCCTAAATTAAAAATGAAAGAGCCTCAGAATATTTAGGACCAGAGAGTGACTTTGGGGGTGAGATTTGTGCATTCAATTCGAAGCAGTTTGGGAAAGTGGGCAAAGGGGGAAAAGGTATTAATTGCTGCCCCTTTAGCATACATTGAAAATATGTTACTCAGATCAACCAATCAAAAAAGAAATTGTGCTGACTCAGCACTCGGGCTAGTCTGCACGTCCGATTGCAGAAGAGATCAGCACTGCACTGCAGTATCTTTCCCTGCCTTTGACACCAGCCTAGCTGGGCAGGGCTTCCCTTGTGTTTTCCAGGACTGGTTTAGGCCAAGAACAAGAGAAGGCCCTGAAGAGACGAGGAGAGAGTCAAGGTTGCACGAGCCTCGAGCTGCTAACAAATCCTTTTTAGTCAGTAAGAAAGAGCTTCCATGCTAGGTTTGCCCTGCCAGATGCAAGCGGCATGAATTGCTTGGGAATATATCTATTTTTAAAGACTTTCACCACATCTTGCACTTAGCAGTGACTGTGGGCGAGGGGGTGGTGTGTTCCTAGCAAGAGAAATATCCTCGCTCCTCAGCTCGGATGCCTCCCTGGAAAGCCCAGGGCTGATTTCAGTGCCGCACTGGCGGGTGTCTCCCGGAGAAGACGCTGGGTTAAATGTTTGCCGCTTGATGCTGAAGTTGCTCTTGACCTCAGCCAAGCGGGCAGCGATGCTGAGAGCTGCATTCCCACTGGGATGCGGGAGGTCATGCTGAGAGCAGCCCAGTGCTCCAAGGATGGGAGCCAAGAGAGAACACGGGCTCCACTGCTGGCTCACTGGGCTTGCAGACAAGCTGTGTAGCTCGCCTGCCTCAGTTTCCCTCTGAGGTAAAGTGGGTGCTCGCTGTGGAGTTGTTGAAGCTGTGTTTGCACTGCGAGGCTGAAGGTGGTGGCCAAGGCAGGTTGATGCAACGACCTGAGGCCAAGATTGTTCTGGGTTTGCAAGGACTTCCCTGCTTTGGTGTTGGCTTGCATGGTTCTGCCCTGCGTGTGTTTGGGGAGACGGCACAGCCTGCCTGGACTGTGCCCCTCTGCCCTCGTGCTGTCGTGCAACGACTCACCTGGGTTCCGCACACCTTGGAGCACGTGCAAAGTGTGAGGTGGGGAGGCTGGACCTCAACCGGGACCCCATGGAGCCGTGGCTGCCTGGGGGATATCCCAGTAGGATGATGGGTGATGGGGTCCGTGGGGTGCTCCAGCACCGTGGGGCTGCTCGCTGGTCACCAGTGTGGCCGCAGTCACTGCCGGGTGACCCTGCCGGCAGCGGGCAAGTGGGGCTATGCCAGGCTTAACCAGCGGTACATGCCCAGCTGTGAGCACCTTGGTGGGCACCTACAGGTGGAGCAGTGTCCCTGTGGGCGGCTGTCTCCTGACCACGGCAGCACCCCGTGATGCTGTTAAGGAGTTTCTTCTAGCACTGTGTAAGCAGCACCAGCGAGCATCCCTGGGTTAGTCTGTATTTTTCCAGCGCGGTCTGTACGGAGGAGCAGGGCTGGTGGATGACACCCTTGTGTGCAAGGGGAAGGCTTTCAGACACAGATATGTCTCGACTAAAGCAGGATTTGATAGTCAAAGGTTTTAGCAGCTGGAACAGTTGCTGGTGGTGCTCAGGAGGTTCAAGGGAAGCAGGCGACTGACATCTCCAGCAGATGCAGGGTTTTCCTTTTTTTTTTCCTTTTCCTTTTTTTTTCTCCTGAAGCACAGAGCCGTGCCTGTAAATGCCTCACCATGCCCAGATATGGCCTGTGCTGGGACCTGTGCCTTTATCTAAAAAAGCCCTGGGCAGACTGATGAGCCCGGGGGAACTGGGGAACAACTGCTATAAATAGTGCTCATTCTCAGCTGCCCTTCTGGGGGGACAGGATTAGGTGGCATCTGGGCAGCCAGGAGGCGTGGGACTCGTGACCACCAACCGCAGAAGTCACCCAGCAGCTGTAAGGACAGGAGCCATCCCTGCAAAGACCTTACATAGGCAAGTCAACCCTGGCATTTGGGGAGTCGGATAAAGCCACGGGAGCAGGAATCCAGTGACCTAAGAGCAATCGAGAATAAAGTTCACCGCAATGGCCGGGACAGCACTTCCAATCTAAGCTGTGACCTGGCGCTGGAACAGGACTTGGCTTTTGGCTTTTCAAGCTGTTTGGTGCAAGCAAAGGAAGGAGTCAGGAGGGAGTTGGTGACACGGGAAGCAAAGTGTCACAAGGAGTTGCTGAGATGAAAAGACTGGTGTCCCCTTCTGGGACGCTGCGGGTTAATTTGCTTGTTAATTTCCTGGCAGCGAGACTATTGGAAGCTCTGATTTAATATTTGTGTTTACTTCGGGTAAACAAATTAACAAAAAACCCCCAAGTCTTAATAATTTAAGACACGAACTTGATTGAAGCTAGCAGAAAGTAATGAATCTCATGCTGTGATTTCACTCCCAACCTGACAGGATGTGGGCAGTGCCTGGAGCTCATGGACATGTGGATGTAGGGTAACTGGTCCCGAAGTGTGAGGGGGACTTGTAGCTATGGACTGCAGGAGTGTGAAACAGCTTTTGTAAGACCAGAGGAAAAGGACTGTGTTGTGCTTGAATTAAGCTCAGCTTTGAGTATTTGAAGGGAAAAGATGGAGCAGGGAGTGGGGAAGGTTTGGCCAAACAGAGGAGGTGGCTGTGCAGGTGATACCTGGAAAGGATGTCCTGAAATGTGTGCAGTGGGAGATTGGGGGTAAAATCATGGAGCAACACTGCAGCTTGTCTCTGAGCGGGTCTGCTGTGGGATGGAGACTGGAATGTGCAGGCAGAGTGGGATGGGTATTTATGCCCAGGCTTTGCCCCTTCTGTCCCTCACGGTGTCAGGGCTGTGCTGCACCACTTTGCCTTCTTTAAATTAAGCCAGCTTTGTCCTAAAGCCTTGTCTTTGAGACAATAAGACGCACCCGCTAAAATCTATTGTGCCATTTTTGCAAAGCCCAGCAAAAGTCGCCCGTGCACCGTCTCCTCCCTGTCCTCCACGCTCATTTGGCCTATTTGAAACTGAATTTATTCCTGGGAAGGTCCCCATCAATTTGCCTTGCTCTTTTGTTGACAAGTTTATTAAAAACCTGGGCAACTACATATTAAACTTTTATCAGTGTCGAGGAAGAATACGTCCTTTGAGCGGCCACAAAAGTTATGGATTGGGGCTTAATGTTTCTTGTTCCACCATTCGGCTGAGTCAGCGTAACAAATAAAAGCTGCCACTTCTTTTTTTTCCCTTTCGTGAGAGACAGTTCCCTTAACAGTGTAAGTAACTGTGTCCAGTAATGCAAGAAAGGTTTCAGGTCTGGGTAAACATGAGGCTTTTTTCATTTTCTCTGTGGCCATAAGTCTTTAATAATTTGAATTACTAATTTAAAATAAGAAAATATGAACCCTGGAGAAAGTTATTGCCTCTTAGCTCTGAACCAATAGTTTCAGTAAAATAACTGTTACTTTGTAGTGTTTATATGAAAAAATTCACTGCAAATTAATAAGTTTTGTACTGCGAGTGATGTGTTTTCATCCAGTGTGAGAGCCGGAAGGAGCTGGAGCGATGCTTGGTTGGGGATGTCCCTTTGCGCCGCTGCAATAGGGGATATTCGCTCTTTTTCTTTAGTCATGAGATGAAACAAAGAGGAGGGCAATATATTGCACCAAAGATGTTAAAAATAAAGCGTTAGAATTGCATAACCTAGTTCCCGTTTTGCTGTGCAGCTGAGTTTTCAGGAGTTGAAAGAAGCCTGAGAAATAATTGGTGGGAAGGAGTTTAAACTGATACAACAGACAGGCAGGGGGAAAAAAGTGAGCATTGGTGGGACTAAGCCGCAATTCTTAAACTCTGCTGGGCAAATAAATAAATAACACAGCATCTTTCTCTGCCTGTCACCGTGTCCAAGGATTTTTTAGTTCTTAAACAGGTTTGCTGGCATAATTTGTCAAGTCCAACAGGGAGGTTTCCGTGTGACAGCCGATCGTTTTTCACCAGGCACAGTGGTGCACCAGAGCCGTCCTGCAGGCTCGGAGCAGCTCCATAATTAGACAAGAGTTAACATTCCTGTATGAGATGGCTCATCCCTCCTGCCCAGGCCACGGCACAGCCCACCAGGGCCTGTCCTGCGCCGTGGCCGCGGCCGGCGGGGAGCATTGCGGACAAATCCGTCTGCCTCCAGGAGTTTATCTGCATCACCATTTGCTCCAATTATAACTAATTGGACATATATTGCATTTTCATAGCATCTAATTTTCTATTGATTTTAACAGGACTGCTGCTGTTTTGTGCTATTAAGTGGTATCTCCTATCAGTTGCTGTTCAAAAACGCTGAGTGCACTCCCCTGTATGGGATTATGCAGTCAGCACATGTTTTAAAACCTGTTTAATTGTTAGGTCCATAAAATGCACAAACTGTATTAGGGAACAGCTTTGTTCTCTTTTGAGAGTGCGAGTAGCAAAACAAAAAAATCCAACTCCACAACTATTTCCATGGCCAGTTTCAGGAGGTGCAGCTCCCAGAGACCTGCTCAGAGTCTTGTGTTTCGGGAAAACAGCTTTGGAGGGACCATCTTGATCCCACATGGAGCCAGCTCCCTCCAGGTAACGATGCTCTGCATTGTCAGAAGAGAGCAGGTCCTTGCTTGAAACAGGACTGTTATTTTTACAAGAGGCCTAGGACCAAAATTTGGGTTAAGACAGAGATAAGGTTACTTTAGATGCTCTGTATAACTAAGGAATAAGGTGATAACTGTACGGTTTGGGACTTTATTCCCTGTCATAGGTATTGCCGTGTACCTTGGCAAGACACCCAAATAAAACCAGACTATCAAATTAGCGTTTCATTTCAGCAAGTACTCACTGAAGCAGGGTGAAAGCAACAGTCCTCTGGTCAGCACCATTTAAAGAAGAACAGATTTAAAGGAGAGATTTAAGGGAGGAAGGGAGAGGTGGCCTGGCAAAGAGGGTTTCCAGCAATGCACGGGGATCGCTGGCTCAGGGGTGGTGGATAGCAGCAATAATGGTGGAGAAGGCACATTAAAGGAGATGGAAATAATGTTTTGGGCCAGCTGAGTTACCCCGGGGTGCTGGTGAGTTTGATGTCAAGTTCCTGCCTTCGCTGCTCATTAGCAAGAAGCACGTTGTGTTTGTTGGAGACAGGTGAGTTCATAAGGGTGTATAAATTAAATAGACACTTTATTAAGTTCAGGTAATAGTTTTGGTTTGAAAGACTGAGTGGCTACTGCGATGTCAGCAACTGCTTTAGTGCACAAAGGAACTGAATGCTTTTTAATTAAGTCAAATAAAATCCAAGCGGAAGGCTCTTGAGCCTTGTCTGGAGTCTACTTTTTGGGTTGAACGTCTTTAATTTTAGAAATGTTAATAAAACACAGTCTACTTTTTCCCTGTAATAATATAAGTTCAATTAATATTTGATGTCTGTAAGGAAAAGGATAAAAGCAGCGAGCTTGTATTTTCTGGTTTACAAATGGCACATCGGGCAGAATCTTGCCACTGTGGCATTGATTTAAACATCCTCGCAAAGACACCATGCAATAAAGTTGAATCATCTGCAGTATAAGTATGGCTGTTTGGGGGAAAAAATAGCAATGTGAGAGAGTAGACATTTTCCTGTATTATCAAAAGCCACTTCATTTTGAGGAAATTTCCTCCAATTTAGTAATGTTTGGATGGAAATCAAATAACACATTAGCTTGGGGAAAGGGGAAAAAAAACCCTTCTAAAGCTAATTACAAAGGGAATGTGCACTTCATTAAGATAAAGCTGTAGGAAATCAATGTTCTGTATTGTTGTTTTTTCCTTTTGATTGGATTTTAGAATGATAAATTGTTCATGCATTTGATCTAAAAATGATTTGTTTATTCAGATGAAGAGCAACAGTACTTTGTCTCATTTGGCCTTTTAGCTTATAACGATAATGGCTTGGAGGGCTGCTCATTTCTCAAAAGTGTATTGGACTGGAATAGGCAGGAGGTTTCTGGACTCAGAATGATGGGCCCCATGCAAGGGTTCGTTGTAGGCTAATTCTATTGCATGTTGAATCTTCTGCTTCATTAGGAATATCGACAAATGCTGATAAATTCTTTGGCTTTTCTGTACTGTCTATAACATGTCTTTATTAGAATATTGAGGCTGAAGTGGAAAGATCTGCATTAGAGGAGATTCTCATGGTGGGTACTACTGCTCCTGCTTGCCACAGCACAGGGGGCTTTTGCCCGTTTTCCTGGATGTAATCACGGACGGCACAGCCAGCAGCCAGGCACAGGCACCACGCAAGGGTGGCCAGAGAGGGAAAAGCCGTGCATGTGTTTGTTCTGCTGTTTGGGCTGTGATCCACCTCCAGCCCCTGGCTCTCACTCAGCATGCCCATGGCTCTGCAGTGCCATCCCACACTGCCTGTAGGCTTTGCCCAGCTCAGGATGGCAGGGGCAGGAGCAGGGCCATGTGCAGGGAGGGACTAGTACCTGCTCCTTCCACACCTTTCCAGTGCAAGACCCAATTTCATGAGGAGATGATTGGACCTAACTTGGTTTTGGATACAAACCCGAACGTGGTGGTGTTGGGTGGTTAAGGTTTCGGGCCTGGTTTGGGGTGCTGCTGCAGGCTGCACTTGTAACATTGGCACAGGCAGGAAGGGAGAGCAGCACCAGTCCCTGCCTGGCTGTTAGGATTGGCAAACTCCTGCCAGATCCTGCCTGTTGAACCTGGCAGTGCTCAGCAGGCAGAGGTGAACCGTGCCCCTCATATTGCACAGGGGTGGGGGCCCACAGGCATTCGGGAATGAGCACTGCCTCGCTGGAGAGATCAGGGGCTTCAGCACAGCTTAGACCTCTGATCACATCTGTAATCCATCTTGTTTGGGCGGCTGGTACAGCCCCAGAGCCCAGCCTGGCAGTGCCTGGGCTGGCAGAGACCTGGGCCCTCCCTGCTGGGACGCTACAAGTCCCCGTGGGTTGCAGCCCTCTCCAGCTTTATAACGTGGGCTGCTCTTTCTCAGCTGCTGGGAAAGCCTCACCACCAGAGAGACATCATTAGTTTTGATTAATGGCATCCAGAAGAGAAAACCTAATTTTCTAAAAAGGAAAACCTTACCCATAACTCACTGCAGAGAATTTAAACAAAATGTTATAGAATATCCACACCGACTCACATTGATTTCAAATCTGTTCCAAGGCACTCCCCGAAGCAAAGCAGGGGGGAGTGGGGACGGCTCTGGTCCCCAGCAGAAGATGCTCAGTGTAACCCCACACATCTGTCCCACAGTGCTGCTTTCAAAGGACTGACCCCAAATCAACAGGGCTGGGACAGAGCACACATACCTGGGGAGCAGAGTGTGTTTGAGGTGGTGATGCTCAGGCAGTTTGGTGTGCTCTATCCCAAAATCCATGTGCCCATCAGGGTTTAGCTCAGTACAGCCTCAGTCGCTAATGGCATTTCCACCTCTACCCAATCATCAGTAAATAATTACTTTCCTGTGCCTCCCGTAAGTCACCAAAGGATGAATTTAATACTTCCAGGTCTTCACTGTCTAAGCTTCCATTTAGTTCCTTGGCTTGATTGTCTCTTGAAAAGGTACCTAGAGATAACTTGATTAAATTAATTGTAGAGCTCTTTTTAAAAAGCTATTCTCTCTCCCTTTCTCTCTCCATCTCTCTCTCCACTTATTTATAGGCAGCTTAGAGTAACGGGTTTGGGCAGTTAAGTGATCTGCAGTGCTTACCGTGACAATGCGAAGCCTGTAATTCTTCGGGAGATAAAACGCTGGCCCACTTGCAATATTTCTGTGTGCAGAGGTTCCAAGCACAGGTGCTTTTCCCTGGTATCGTCTTGCAGCATGGTGGGCTGAGAGGGAGAGGGGGAAAAGTCACCTTTGCCTTATGACGCATATAAATTCTTTAAATAGGTTATGCACATGGCAATGTGCAATATCTGCGCCTGGCTCTGGGTTAAGAAGGAAAGGCCTGACTTTATTGGCTCCCACTGCAGAAATGATCGGAGCTGCTGTGATTTTTAAATTTGATTTACCAGTTTATTTTTAGCAGTGGGGTGTTCATGCTGCAGGGCTCTCCAGGAGGAATCAGCACCCCAGTGCTGAGATGTGAACCATCACGGGAGTGACTTGGACAGCAGTGGTGTAGCAGGGACTTTGCTTTCCCCATTTGGGGACAAATTGCCAGATTTTGAGATTGCAAGAAAGAAAAGTCTTTTTTTTCTTTAATTCCCTCCTCCCTTTTGTTTCCTTTCCACCACTTTCCTGTTGGTTTCTGGCGATGGCAAATACAACCATTGCTTGAGCAGGTCTTAAACCTCCTGAAAATGCTTATTTTAATGCCAGATGAGAAAACACAGGAGGCTTCACAGTAGGGAAGCAAAGTTTGCTAACCTCTAAAAAAAGATTTCAGGTGTTCCAGCCTTGTCCCTCCCATTTTTCAAGGAGAGCCCTGAGGGGAGAAGAGTTCTGCAACCTGAGTTCCTTGGCTGTGGGCTGGGCTGGTTGTAGCAAACGACATCTCTGCTGCTGCGTGTTAGGTGTCACTTCAGACACTGAAACACAGGGCATGGAGGAGGACAGCGCACCATAAAACACTGAAAGGAAGGAGGCAGGAGGTGATAATTAAAGCATCTGGATGAAAACAATAGCCTTTACTTATGTCACACTGTAATAGCAGCGTGGCTCTCAAAACAGACAGAGCCAAATATCAGGTTTAAAAATGCTTCAGGCTGATGGTTACTGCTGCAGACTATTCCACTGCTGTTCAACCTGCCTCTTTAATTCAGACCCGCTCTTCAGCCGTAGCCTCTAAGAAGCTTAAATAAATCCTGACTGCCTGAAAGTGAAGCCATTTGAACCAGTGCGGCATCAGGCAGCAAGTTCAGAAGAGGTCCAGGCAGCTGGGAAAGAAAAGACCCCGAGGAATTCTCTTCTCTGCTGCCACAGCCCATGAGGCCAAATGCTTTGCTAAAGCTGGTAAAATGGAACCAAATCAACTGTTCAATGGATTTGGTCCCCTTCAACCAGCTGTAGCTGTGCATTGATCTCTCAGACGCACCTTGGAGGATGAAACACTTGAACCCGACCAGGGTGGCTCAGGTAGAAGACAAATGGCCACGTGAACACTGCTGATAAGGAAATGATGATGACTGGCATCTACAGATCTATCACTCGGGCTCTAAACTGGTGGGCCGAGCCTGAGTCATTATGTGGTTGCCAGTCAATTCTGCCTAACGGAGACCACTCAAGATTGATAATCCCTATCACCCTCCTCCATTGATCTCAGCTGTAACCCAGTGTATTCCCACTGCAAGTGCTGTGCATTTTTGTATGTGTTTGCTCATGCCCACCCAGGAGCCCTGTGCCTCAGTGTTTCATCTGCTGCAAGGAAGAATAAAAGTTTTGATCTGAAGTTCCCTCCTTGTGTTCTGTACCACGCGCCGAGCTGCTCCTTCAACAGCTCTGGTGAAGAAATGGGCTGTTACAGGGCTACCAGAGCTGGGAAGGAGTTGGGAATGCCAACTGCTTCCTCACTGCCCCAAACTGCAAATATCCGCGGTCTGCACTAGCCAACAATGATTTTTTTGTTAATGAGATAAAAGCTGTGCTCCTAAAAAAGAGTTCCCTGTTTGACTTTGTTGATCTAAAAGACTTGTTAAGTCTCTACCCTAGTCTGGTCCTTACAAGCACTAATGTTGTGCTAATGGAGTTAAAGAAAATCGCTCACTTTCCCATGTAATAATGATTGGTGGGAAAGTAAGCTGGGCGTCATCCTTTCCTAGCCATCGTAAATCTATAGGACTCTCACAAGCTATGAATATTGCAGCTTTAATGAGCCATTTGGATGCAAAAGTACGATGGGAGATTATTCATGTCTTTACTTCTTAACAAC
This sequence comes from Rhagologus leucostigma, assembly GCA_013397725.1. NCBI lineage: Eukaryota > Metazoa > Chordata > Aves > Passeriformes > Rhagologus > Rhagologus leucostigma. The sequence continues at coordinate 1,009,626 of VZTD01003572.1, read as the reverse complement.
ACCTGGCCCAAGTTAACCCCTGGCACGAGAGTGAACAGAGATTTGTCTCTTTTCACACGCTAGAAATTAGGTTTACTTCATTTCACATCCCTGGTCCTTTAGGTACTGTTTAAGTGTTCTTACTAGGGCCAAGAGTATTCATGTGCTTCAAGATAAGGAGTCGTTTGATGGATCTGAGGCTTAACATGCATCTAATATTTATGTCACTGGGTATTTAAAAGGCAAAGACATGAGGAGCAAAGTTACTGCAGGAGCGCCTTTCCTCAGCTAAAAGGAAAATAGTGCTTACTCAATCCTGCTGGCTCATTTTTCTGTGCTTTAACAGTGCCTAAGCATCCATGTCGATATCCTACTGAAGTCTACACGTGTTTTTTCTCCCCATATACTTCAATCAGATCAGGCACGTTTTCCTTCTTGCCGCCAGCTGATTTCTTGGGAACATGTAAAAGAAATTAGAGGTTGTATTTTTTTTTAATTTATTTATCTTCACAACTGCAGCATCGTTCCAAACACCCAACAATGCACCCGAAAGGGCTTTGACCTGACCTGACAGAAGACTCAAGTGAATGCCAAATGCATTTGCTGATGTTTGTGCCTGTAAACAGAAGAAAAGGAGCAGCTCCAAAAAATCCCTGTATTAGCATGGAGCCAGCGTGCAGCCCTGGGTAGTGAGGGTGCTCGTTGCTCTCCAGTTGAAGCCTCACAGCACAGCTCTGCCCTTGGCAAAAGAGCCAAGTGGCCACCAGCTCTGTAGCTTCAAGTCACCTCTTGACTCATTATCTGTCCTGGATGATTAATTGCTTTGTAGTTATCCATGCTGTTTTCTGAACACTACTCAATCCCAATTCCTAATTCCCATCTCAGAAGCATCAAGCAAAGGCATCTGCTGAGGCAGAAATGACTGTCCAAGCAAACCAGCTCAGTGCTGTCACTGCCAGTCCTGAGATTCCTGACCATCCTTGGGATGAAAGCGCAAGGGAAGGGGAATCCTCAGCACGAGTCCCTGACTGCTGGCAGCCTGGGCTGTGAATGATGTTGAGACTCTAGAGGAAAAGGCTGAGTAGAAACAGATGCTTCCAGCAGGTTGTGGCCTGGGTTTCCAAAATACCACGCTCCTCCTGCCTGCTCCCACAATCTGGATTATTTTCCCTTGTTCCCCAGGGCTGAGTCCAATGTAAACAACACCATTATTAACATTCTTCCTTGGTAATGATAATTAAGTTACTAAAAATGTCAAATGGGGAAGCTGGGGGCATTGCAACTTGAACAAAACCAGGGAACATAAATGAAAACGTTTTTTCCTTAGAGAAGTGTGGTATCCCCAAAGCCACCTTGAATAGCAGGGAAGCTTCCGGTTCTCCGGAAGCAAGAGAAGATGTGAATACACAGGGATGTCAGAAGCTGGGCCATGCATTTAAATGCATAAGTGTGGATCCCACCTTCAGGCACCCATGCTTGAAGATTTCTGGCTGTGTTTTTATTGCCTAATTATATCTTTATGGAAGGAGAAATTCAGTTCACTTAGCATGGAATTTCTATAACAATACAGCCATTATGGCCTAGTCAAGGAAATATGAGGCCCAAGCAGAAGGCAGCAGGTAGACTTCAGGGGAGCTCTCTAGGGACTGATAATATGTAGGGACAAGCATAAGGCATGGGCCAAAAAACTGTAAATATCCTTCCCAGCAATTTGTGTTTCAGCCCTGCTCACTCCCAAATCCTTCCTGAGGCAACAGCAGGGTTTGGAGCAAACGGAGCTCGCTGATATCTGCCCTTTGCAGCCGGGAGCTGCCTGGATCCTGAACCCATCCATGGTCTGGAAATGGGATCTGCTTCAGTCAATTTCCCATAAAGCACAGCTCTGAGGGGAAGTCTTACCGCTGACTTTGAAAACCCCAGGATCAGGTCCTGGCTAAGTCATTAGAAACCTTTAGCCAACCATCCTTAACTACATCAAATCTAATTGTTTCCCATATCCTCTAAGAGCCTGCTTCTGATGGCTCACCAGACACTGCTGGTTTCCTGGAAACCCTATTAGCTTCTCAAACAAGGCAATCCTGAGGACTCAGTCCTCCAAACCTTTTGTGCAAATATTAAATAACAGCAAATAATTAGCAAGAATAATCCTTTTTGCTTGACCCTCTTCTGTAATAAAGACCTTTGTCGGCAAATGCAAACGTTATTTTGAGGAGCAATTCATAATCTAGAGCTGCTGAACACATCAGCCTAAATACATTAATACTCTAATATCCATATTTGTACAGGACTTAAGACAGACAAAAACAGGCACGTTCTCTGTCCCAAAGACCTGAGAGCATTCACCAGTCAAGCACAGGAAGAGGAGGTGGCAAAAGAGGTGGCAAAGAAGGGACCCACTTCGGCCTTTGCTACATCTTCCAGTGTCTCAGGTGGTGCGATCAGATCAGCTGGATTCATGTCCATTTTTTCTGCGCATCCTTTTCCTTCACCTTTTTTTCTTTTATTTATTTTTTTTTCTGAGAGGGGAGAAAAGAAAGGACAAGCAAGCCAACAGGCAGATAATTGTTCTGTGCTGACAGTTTGTCAAGTGATGCAAGCACAATTTTAGTTAAGAGATCTGCGTTACAGCGGCGAGCGAACAGAAGTCTCCTCTTTTCCTCCCAGATGGCATTGACATATAGCCTGAAGGGGCTATCAGGATACAAAGCTAAAGATGGTTAAAGACATTAAAAACTGTACCATGTGAGCACTATCAACACCAGGACCATCATCTAGGAGGAAGATTTATCCTGACGTATCAGGCAGAAGTCAGATCTCCTATTGGTGTTATATAAAGCTGTTGAGCCAAAGGTATTTTTGAAACAGACAAAAATCACATATTCCTGCTACTAACCATGTCTTTTCCAGTAGGTCTTTATTGACTCTTGAAAAGCTATGACCAAAAAATATAATGATCTGCCTTCCCTTTTCTTTCTGGGTGAGCAGTATCTTCTGCAGGGTGTTTATCACCGTGGACAATGAGTGGCTTGAGCCATTCCTGTCTAACTCCACTTCCCAGCAAGACACTGAATGCATTCTCTTCATCACACTGTTTCCCAGATCCTGCCAGGGCTTCTGTTAATGATGAATACTGCACTCAGGATAAGGTTATAAATCTTGCCATAGGATGGAGAGAATTTGAATTCTGCATTTCTTGGATTTGGTGTTGTGTAAGTTGCTTAATTAACTTGCACAGAGAATGGGCTTAATAACATTGCATTTCTTTAATAAGCAAGCAGTGCAGCTGGAGGGGTAGAGAACCACGAAGACAGGAGTTCACCTGCAGGAAAATATCCTCTACTTCCCCCAAAAGCGATAAAAATGTCAATACATTGACACAACCCCTAATTAAAAATGACTACCATAATCACGCGTATCATAGCCATAGGACATTAGTTTGGATTAAACACAACAGCAGGATGTGCTGCACATGTTTTCCAAACGAAGAAAGGGTTGGATGATGGTATCTCCTGCACACCCAAGCAAGAGCAGAGGAAGGATCCCTCAGCTCCTACGCGAGGGCTGCTCCTCCGCCGCCCTTCCCGGTGAGCTGCACGACGGCGCCTGCCCGCGCAGCCTGAGCTGTTTGCAGCAGGAGATGAACCATGTCCACGTGCCCTTTTTTGGCTGAGGTTGGAGCAGACGTCCTTCCCTTTGTGTCTGACGTGGCCAGACAGCAGGCGCGTGGCCGGGCGTAGCAGCCTGGCGGCTCCATGCCTTACCTCAGCTCCTGCAGCAGTGCTGAGCTGTAGTACTACCCAGCCTGGGGTGTGGATATGTCCTTCTTTTCCTCACAAGGAATAAAATCCCTCATTTTGGGGTATTCAGCAAGCAGACGGATGACAGAAAATAGCTTGTGGCTGCTCCATATAAATTATCTTATGCAATTGGCCTGCCTGGATTGGATATGGATTTAATGGCTGGACTCGATGATCTTAGGGGGTCTTTTCCAACCTGAATGATTCCAAGGGAGACTCCCTGTTTTAATGTTCAACTGCTCCTGCCTTATGGTTGTGATACCGATGTGAACCCAGGGATCTCAGCTGGCTCTAAGCACTTGTCTTTTATTCTACAACACCAAAAATAAACGCTGAGATGCTTCACGTAGCCCCCGGGCTGAGAGGTGGGATTGCACCACAGAGCTGGGGCTGAGCACAGAAGCAGCATCTGCTGCAGGGGGGCTGCAAGGAGCTGAGTAACCGAGTGATGGGGCAGAGCACGGCCAGTCTTTCTCTTGAAGAAACTCAACACCAAGGGCTTCTTTTCCAATTGCACGTGGGATAGTTACTTCACATCTCTTAACATCTCTGATAAAAGCTGCCTCCAGCTCTTTCTGCCCTCCCCTCCTATAAATAATTTCGTGCAATGCCTGACAGGTGATTTCTGCTTTCTCCTGCACAGAGGGACAGGAGTGGGGAAAGAGTGAGAGAGGGAGAGATTTGAAACTGCTTCCCAAATATTCCAGTGTCCAGCCATGAGCTGATATCCTGCTGGGGGTAAGAGGTGGCCCCATGCAGCACTCACTCAGGAACAAATAATGAATGATCCTGCAGCCTCTCCTCAGCACTGGGAAAGGAATTAATTTCTATCCCCCTTTTGTGGATCACCTGGAAAGTACAGGCATAATCCATCTTTCCACGGTGAGGAGCATGGCCCCGTGAGCCAAAAAAAGCCTGTGAAGGACAAAACCTGGGACAACCCTTTGAGCTGGGACATCCGTCGGTCATAGAAAGAAGCAGGAAAAGAAAGAAAAAAAACAAGAAAGCACCAAATGACTTTAAATGATGTAGCTTCATCTCCTACAAGGGAAGCTGGAGCTAATCTTGGTGTAACATCTTCACTTCATTTTGGGGATAAGCATTTCCTTCCCAGCTGCTTTGGAAGTGCTAAAAACTTCACAATAATACCTTTTCATAATTTTAAAACTTCCATTGTGATCTCCAGCCTGCAGTGTCACACTGGACGATTTAATGTGGGGTGTGAGTAGATTTTCAAGCATAGACAGATTGATTCATGAGTGAATTAATCTGATGCATCTTTTAAATGGAAAACTGACATAATTTTCCATCAGAGACCTGCTAATAAAGCGCATTTACTTGGTGAATCCATTTTTTCCTGTACTAAGTGCACTACATAAGGTATAAAAATATCAAATCAATAGCCAAAGACTATATAAAAATGAGACTGGCAGATCAGAAACCATGGGTGAGCCACCCTCTCCTTGGCTTCTTGGAGGACTCTGTTTCTGCTGCTGAAAGCCACACTCCAAAACTCTTCCCAGGACAGCAAGGCTGCAAAACCCCAGGTGTCCTTGCAAGTCCCAGAGGGGACCGGGTGCATCGAGCCACCTGCTTCCAGGGGTCTGGTGGCATCAGTTCTCCTGCAACCCTCCCTATTTTTAGAAGTAGATAGTTTGAGGGGGTTGGGATTTTTCTTCTTTTTATTATTATTATTGCAGGAGGAACTGGGTAGAAGAAATGTGTTTAAAAGACAAAGGCATCTTCCAGTGCATTTGCGCAGGGAGTCTGTCCCAGCCTGCCAGGGAATCTGCACAAACTCTCCTTTTTTTATCCTTTAGCTGGAGTACAGCAGCGTTATTTCAAAGGAAATGCCTGCACAGTCTTCCCTCTGCAAACACTGCAGCCATCATTCGATCAGTGCAATTCTCCCGTGTGAGCTAATTTAACAAGCGGTTGCTTTGCAGGCTGTGGAGAATTGCCTCTTACCTAATAATTCCGCTAATTTGCTTAACTTTCCCAGATTGCAAACGGCCCTGCTCTGAGGAGGCAGCTTTCTAAATGAACCCCCAGACAAGTTCCTGACAAGAGCCAAAGGAAAGGTAGATGGCTCAGGAGGTTAAAGCTCACAGTCTTTTATTTTGACCTTTGGGCTAGCATTCAAATTTGCTTGTTGGGAAAACTGCATTCAGCATGTATTTTCTTCAGGGATTTATGATACCCTTTTGCTTGTAATTATTCTCAGTTGATGTCTTCCATAAATTAAAGAGGCTTCTATTAGGAAGCTCCAGTCCTCTCAATTATCTTGCAAAAGTCTCCTCATTTGTGGCTGGGAGCCACACCACCAGGATTGCCATCCCTGCAAAGCTCCTGGTCCGTGGCTACAGGCAGAGAAATACGGAATGTACACGGGTAATACAAATGTCTGAGCAATCCCAGAAAGAAATGAAAACTGCAGTAAAGGTAAATGTCAGACTATTTAAAGACAATGTTAACTATTGATTTTTTAGAGGAGACTACCTCTTCAAAGGATGGCAAGCATGACTTCAGATACAGACGAAGCAACCTAGATGGATGGTGGAGAGAGGGAGGCGAGTGATCTGGGAAGACAGAGATTTTCCCGGAGAGCAAAATGAACCCTTGATGAAGCCTCTGGGATTAAAGAGGTGGCTTAGTTCTTTCACAGCATCCACCCTTCAACCCGTTTAAGCACCATGCCTTTTCCAAGAAATGAAGGGCAAAGAAGCACTGATAAGCAATAAAGAGATAAGCAGCACAGTACTCGTTTCACTGGTGTTTCCCCATGAAAAATGAACCCTCGAGCACACCCAGTGATTTGTTGTCTAAGTAGCAAAGCTCACCCAAGTTCCTGATTTTGCTTCCAGCAGAGATGCTCATTGCTCATTCTCACACCCTGGAGCAGCTCGGACTCATTATCCAGCACTGGCGCTCCCTGCCCGCCCTGCCTGTGTGCAGCTCACATACGGACATAAGCATTTTGTGTACACCTGTATGTGCACTTGCCTCGTGGCCCGTGCTGTGACATCCCTGCCAAAGCATCCCGGAGCAGATATTCCTGGCTGCGGGCGCCTGCATCGGCAGGGAATTGTTCATTTCAAGCTGCAGTGCAGAGCCAATGCTGTACACGGTGCTTTGGGGAAAATAGCACGGTAAGAATTTAGTTAGGGGATTTAAAGGTCTTCCGAGGCTGTATTTTCAAAAAGGGTAACTTCTTATCTCGATGGGTGTTTTGGAACGGGAGGCATGAAGGATCTAATCCAGTGAAGTGTAATGTCAGCGAGGGCAAATTAAGTTTGCATCCAGATACAAACTCTCTTTTAGAGGCAAATTTGGCTGTTGAAAGGGAGATTATTGTACATATCTACACAGCAAAGGAAACGGGTGACGCTGGGGGGCCACTCCTGACTTTGGCAGGCTTTGACACGGGTACAGGAGAGGAAGAGACCCTCCCAGTGCCCTCTGTTTCCCCTCTACGAGTCATTTGGATGCTTCAGTTTGAAGATCCCCACAGGTCTTATAACCCCAGCTCCCCTTCTTTGGCAGCCAGCTCAAGGTGCAGAAAACCCCAGTTCCTGGTAGATCCTAAACACAGCAGCGCAATATGGTATTGCTGCCTGGGGTAGCTTTTGGTTTAGATGTATTATTTCAATAAGGAGGTCTTCAGACAGTGTTAAATGACAGATAATATAATTTTTGAATGTGACGTTCATCTGAATTTTATTTTCTGATGTTTTGACTCATTGACTTGATGTCTCTCTATTATGCACACACCTCTGGAGATGTTGCTGGCAATGATTGCGCATAGCATTGAGTTAGTGAATAAAACCACTCCAGGAACTGCTTTACAGATCACAGTATTGTTTTGCCTATAATTGTCCCACAAACGGTAGAAGTTATATGGAGAGAGCAGCATGCTCTGACAAACTGCATATTTTTGCAGTGTGCATCAAATCTCACTTTGGCTTCTGAGACTTATTTCTGATGGTTCTTGGGGATTTAACTTTAAGACCAATGTATTTTAGTATCCATATACGCTCCACTGTTCATGTCATCTGGCAGCAACTGAGGATGAGCTGTCTCCTTAATATGGATGAGACACCAATTTATCTAAGTTATCACCTCCCAATCTCTCATACATCTCTGCTGTTAACTGCTGTGTTTCTGACATCCATACCTAAACTCTCTACAACTTCTTCTCCTTCAACTGAAACCATAAGTAATTTTTTGGCTGGAAGGTCTTGGTGTGTATCTAATGGCTTCTTCATCTCCCAGCTTGAATTCAACCATGAGGTGATGGAATCAGGCTCTGGACACTGCATTTTAAACCCACAACTCTGCATAGATCCGCACAGCACACTAAATCAGGGTGTCTTTCCAGCATCTGAAAATATATGACTGAATTAACATGTCCCAGGCTGCAGCCCCGTTGTGCACAGCCCCAGCATTTGACTGCAGAGTCAGCAATACTCTCCCCCTTCCTGATGGATTCCCAAGCCAGCAAAACTTAGCCCTGCTCCTGGTGTTCTCTTTCTAGAAGGTCCCAGTGGTATTATGTATCAAATAAAGGTCTCATTACTTAGATTCTGGTTCCTCCATGCCACTGCTCTCGTTAATCATCCTGGTCTTCAAGCCAGTGCTACAAACCATTAGAACTGTCTCACTCCCCATCTCTAAATCAGAGATTCCCTTCCCTGCCCCTCTGTGCCACAGGAGCCACCAACCCCCTGGGGACCGCTGCTGCTGCTGCTGGGCCAGTGCTGGATGGTTGGGGGCCTCTTGGCCATGAGCTCTGGGCTTGAGTCTTACTGCAAAGGGATGGTCCCCCCTTTCTGCTCAGCCTCATTTCGGGGTCCCTGGGGCTGCTCCCACTGCTAAATACCCCACACTGCCAGCTTTGTGCCTTGCAGCATCTCCAGATGCCACCCCCTTTCCTGGCTAAAAGGAAAACTCCTTGGTTGTGCCCCAAATCTGTTAACTGAATTCCTGACTTCCTTGCAAAAACTGTTGGGAACGACTGAGGTCAAGGAATCACCTCCTTCTCCCCCATTCCAGTTCCCACTGGGGTTTATTTGCAGGGAGTTCCAAGGTCTGGCACAGAGATCACCCCAAAGAGTCACACTCTGCATTTCCCACAGACAGAAATGCTGCAGCTCCCACCTCCCTCCCCTGCTCCTGCTTCCCACACCCCTGCCCTCAACACTGCTCTTTGCAGTGTGGGATCCAGGGAATTTGCTACTTTCTCCAGGTAATATCTTTTTTAGGACCACAAATGACTTGCATAAAGCACTGGAATGAGATTCTCTTTGTGCTGAGGATGAAATGCAAAAAGGCAGAAGAGCAGGGGAGAGCAGATCCTCCCTCAGCTCTATAAATTCACCAAATCCGATGGTTTATTCATTTTAATTAGCCTTGGAATTCATATAGAAGTGTATATATTTATACATGTGAATTCATATAATGACACATAATTAATTTAGAATTTGGCATTTCCGAACAGGTAATTAAAATAGTTCATTGTTGATTAATCACTTGCAAAATAAATTATTAGCAATATCACCGTTAGCATTATGTTTATTACCACAATTTAGAGAAATTAAGGCAGTTCACTCACATTAAATTAAACACCAAAGCACAGCTGTAATATACCCTAGACAATATCTACTTACTTGGAGAACAAATGTGATGTGTGCATTACAGTACATTTGCTGGGTCATACATCTTGGATGGCCTCTTCGTGTCACCACCAGAAACCTAATCCCGACACGCAGATGATTCCCGTCTCTTTCCGTAAATATAAAAATAGGATCTGCTGGACTTCAGCACTGGCTCTGCACTGCAGCGTGCTCCAGGCAGCTCAGACCTGCCTGGGATGGAGGGAGGCTCTGCAGCAAAAAAACCTGGGCCGGGAGAGTGGGGAGCTAAGGTGGGCATGAGGGGCCACATCCAATTCATAGAATCACAGAATGGGTTGGCTTGGAAGGGACCTCAAGGATCATCCCGTTCAACCCCCCCAAAAACCATTAGTGTGAAAGAAAATCAAATTCTTTGCTCCTCAGCAAGACCCTGGGTCACCATTACGAGCCAGATTATAGCCAAATTGCACAGAAATGGGATAAATCTCAGCCTGACTCAACGAGGTGTTAAAGGTTTAAACAGATCATTTCAGTAAAAGCGGAATTTAATTTTAAGCAGCTCTCTTCTGGAGTGGGAAGAGATTTTGTCCTGTGGGGAAATAGGTATTCCTTGCTTCTGACAACTGTTTTGTCTGGAGGGCATTCAGCCTGGAGTTTAAGGAAGCAATAGGGAGAAGCCAGTAGAGATGAAGAGGACACAGATCACCTCACGACATATTTCCTGGATCTGTCTCTCCATGGTTTTATAGCTATGGGAAATAATCCATAATTAGGTGTATAAAATAGCTCTCTGATCTCTGCTTCTGGCCCAAAAGAGCACAAAATTGATAACTCAATTATCGCTGCTGGAAATACAAATAAATTAAAAGCACCTGGTAGGAGGAACTCTAAGGGAGGGACACCCATGCAGCAGAGTGGATGCTGCTCTTTAATTGTGAGCTTGGAGGCAATTAAAGCCCTGGGGCTGGAGCAGGGCTGGGGACAGGCTGGGACAGTGTCCATGGATAATCCCCAAACTCGGTGCCAAAGCCATCAATCAGTGCGAGGGTGATACCACCCTCTCAACCCACAAACAAAGTCAGAGGGAGAGCTTTGGAAGTAGTGACACTCTTCTGGAAGAGAGGGACTTGTGGAATGACCAGTGAGCTTACCTTGGTTACGGGGCGAGAGAAAGCTGGGTTGGGTTTTAATAGCTTTCAGTATAAGAAAATAATTAGTGCCTAATCCTGTCGCCAGCAAATTCCTGGGAGTTTTTGTTCTCAATTTACAAGCAGAGCAGAGCAGTGCAGGATATTGAGGGTCTTCTTCACTTTTTGCCAAGTCATCTGGCATTTACAAAAACCTCTCTCTCCACTGAGGCTTGCTTTTAATGACTCTTGTGCTGAATTAACAGTCTGCACCGGTGTGACAATGAGAACAGTCACTAATGACCACTCTGTTTGTCTAAGCCACATGCTGAGCACTGACTTCAGCCCCTGCCACAGACTGTCTTTGCGAAAAGGCTTCTGGGCTTTTTTAAGCAATTTAAAATGTGCAGGATGAGCTGGCCTGTCCATCCCTGCCCCGTTGATATTCTGCTGCCTGGAAGTGTCCTTGAGTCAACAGCGAGCACCTGTAGGGAAGTATGACCTGGAATAATGTGAGGAGCAGGAGGAGAAAAGGCTTTGAAATTACACATATGCAGTTCTGATGACCCACACAGTAACCAGTGAAATATTTAAACAATCTGCCCTTTGGTGCATCCTCTGGCAGAGCAGAAGGGCGAGTGCAGGTCTCTGGAAAGGTCTGGTTTTATTAGGCAACACACTCTGTGACCCCATGGGAGAATGGGTGATGGTGCTGACACAGGGAATATGTGCAGGTGCTATTTCAAAAAGGAAAAGGACTCCAGACCAACCCCAAGCTTTGTGCCAAACCCATTCCCCTGTATCGTACTGAACAGGATGTTTCCACCCATGGAATTTTTTCTTGGATGAGGGAGGCATCACCTCAGCCATTGCAGGGCCATTGCCGGGTTCGAAGGATGCAAAACCGAGCCGGGGTCACACGCACCCTGTGATGGCCCTGCTGGGGACAGGGCATCACCTGGGGAGAGACGCCAGCTCTCCTCATCCCTTCCCATCCCAAGCACTGCTCCTGCTGCTCAGCCTGCCCACAGGCATGTGCTGCTTCTCTGCCAGAGCTAACCAGGGCAGCACAATAATATTCGCTTTCTGGTTATGACAGGGTTTTATTCAGGCAGCAGTGCTGCCCTGGAGAAGCCGGGTGCACATGACCCTTCCTGTGCCCATTGCAGGAGGCAGGTGTTAGAGCAATTCCATCTGAAAGCTTTTAGTTCCCGTAACTGATGATTTATACTTGTGATGGAATGGCCAGACACGGCAATAATAGTAAGGGTTTAATTGTTTTAATGAAAGTGGCTTTTTCTGCATTCGAATCAATTTGCTAAGTTTGGTGATGGAATACAAGGCTGAAGTTGGCCATGCTTTTCATATGCCCTGAACAAAAAGGTGCAAGCCATTTCAAAAAGATCTAGCTTGGCATACTGAAACTTTTAATAAGTAATATCTGCATAACTAACGGCAATAGGAGCAGCCCAACCTGAAGAAAACAGATTTTACAGGAATTACAGTCTCACTGTCACATTTGTAAAAGGGACACATGCATTTTTCAGATCTTTGCACATTAATGGCTGTATTTGATTCAAAATACAGTCAGTGAACCCACAGTAAATGGAATTAAATGGTATGTGTCTGATTTGAGGGTGACAATCCAGCAATTGTTTCTTGTTTGAATTACTACCTGCGTGGCTGGGCACAGCGGTAATTGAAACTATAATGTTTCATTCCTCTTTAGGTATAATTTATCTGAAAAGTTCATTCAATGCTGTTCTATTCTCCCTCCTGAAATCCCTCCCTTTATCATTACGGTGCTCTCAGGGGCTGCATCCTTTCTGTGTGCCCAGATCTTGACCTGGTTTGGGCAATTTGAGCACACAACAAAGCTGGTCCTGGTGTTTCCCTGGACCAGCTCCATCTGCCCCCTCTAGCTTTGGCGGTGGGCTCATCTGCTCTTCAGGACACAGGGCTCCATTTATCCAGCCTCAGGCCTCTGCTTTGCCTTTGGCTCAGAGATCAGGTGAGTGTATCCTTACAGGCTTCTTCAAACTCCCCTTCAAAGCCAAGAATTTGCAGTGGCTTTGTGAACATTTCGTTTTGTGTGACCACGATGATGGGCTGCAGGACCTGGACCTGCTTGTGCTGAGCAAGTGGAAAGGCAGCAAGGGTTACTCTTCCTCCCATCTGTGCCTTGTTTTGTTGCTTTGTGCACAGAAGTGGCTGTGGCGGTGCTGTGCATCTGCGAGGGGTAACAAATAGATTGCCTTTCTCTCAACACTCCCCATTTATAAGCAATTTCTAGTCTGTTTTCGCCCAATATTGATAAACAGAGGAAAATGGAATGTATTTTATTCACCCATAAAGTCTGACATTTCCAAAGATGGAATCAAATTATCCTCCTCATCTGTCTGCAGCTTGCTGGGTTGCTCGCTAGGTACAACTTTATGCCCTCAGAGTAATAACACCTGGTAATGACACCTAATTTCAGAGCCTCCGGAACGAGCTGGTCTAGGACAAACAGGGCTATTTTGTTTACAAATAATGTGTAACACAGAGCCAGACTCTGTGTCCCGGGATGGTAGCACTTTTTCCTCCCGTGGGCCCGGGCGGAAATCCCTGGGAAGCCCTTGCCAGCAATGGGGCATGTTTCTGGCATTTCTGCAAAGACATTTGCATCTTCTTGAGATGCTGCCACTGCCTGTGGTCTGGTTGTGATTCATGATGACGAACCTTGGGTTTTGTCACTGCTTTTGGGGTGATTTAGATGAGAATTCCATGTGCACATTGTCTGGGAACGTGGTGGTGCTATGAGGAACTGTAGGGAGAGGCAGAGCTCTCCACTGCCCGCAGACACAGAGGGTTGGAAGGAAGAACAAAGAGGAGATGATAGGAAAGAGCATAATGAGGTTTAAAAGATAATTAAGGCTGCTGGTTCCCAAATGCTACAGCACTCATAGCTGGGCCGGTGAGCCCAGGGGAAAGCCAAGGGCTGGAGTAAAGCTGGCAGCTGAGGCAGGGCTGCAAATCTGGAAGTGCTGCTGCAGGGAGGGTCCTCGGCACCCCTGAGCCCCTGGTGCCTCTCTCCAGGCACAAGATGTGAAGAGATGCTCATCCTCTGGGATGCGTTCGTGGCATTGATGTGCCAACCTTCACCTCCACCTCCACCAGGGGATCCTGGCACCTTGACAAAGCAGTTTGAAACTAGGCTGAGCTAAGGGGATGGGTGGAGAATAACAATGAGCGAGGACAGACTGGCATCTAAATGTGGAAGGAGCCAGGCAGCCCACAAAGAGAAAGCTGGGGAAGGGAAGGAGTGGGGATGGAGTGAGATGAAGTATCTGGAGGACAAGTGCTGAGAAGGGAACATACCCCCCAAGTGCAGAGAAGGACAGTTCCTCCCCGAGGAATTCCCTGAGTTTCCAGCATCAGGAGGACCCCTCGGTCCCTGTGCTGATGTCAAATCAGAGGAAGGAAGGCTCTCCTCCATCGTCTTCTGGACTTAAAGGCTCTTGAGTTTCCCCTTCCAAAGCCAGTGGTGTCACATGCAGCAGCACAGGGAAGCACAGGGCTCTTGGTGGCCTCAAACGTGCTGGGCAGGGGCAGAAACACCCACCCAGTTCCAGCAGTATTTTGTCTAACCAGATTCCCAGCAGCAAAATCAATGCGAGCTGCCTTCAGTGGAAATTCCACCCAAAATGAGACCTCCAGAGTTAGTCTACAGTGCTCTTCCACTCCTTCCATATTTTCATGCAGAAACCATTGCATAGACTGTTTCTGTTGGGGCTGTACTTCTCCATGCCCAGAGCCACCAACCCCTTGCCTTTTCAAGATTACCTCCTAAATACTTTTATTACTTCTTTGCTTGCCTTAGAGTGCATTATGAATAATTAGAGCAAATGGCTGCATTTCTTACGATAAAGCTGTGATTTTTAAGTGCCAGAGGACATTTGCGGTTCTGGAAGGGAAAGGTAATTGACATTCCTTTAGGGAAACCTCTTCAAAAATTTGGGCCCTGGTTGCTTTAAATTTATTTTCAGTGGTATAATACACCAGGAAAGATGATAACTCGTGCAAATAAACAAACAACACAGCCAAAAGCAGCCAAAGCAGGAGTTCAGCCCTGTGTGTCCGACAGCCGTGACCTGGCTGATCCTCCAGTTCTTTCTTACAAACCACGATGTCGGGGCATTACAATTCAGAAAGAAAAAGCCAATAAAGCTCTTCTAAATGGAACTGAAAGGTCTCATCAGCAAACCCAGGACCCAGTAGGTGAAGGCCAGGAGGTGCTGAGTGCTCGGCTGTCTCTGAGGTGCTGGGGAAGGTGTGTTTGTGTGGGTGACGGCTGCTCCGGGGTGTCCCAAAACGCTGCAGAGATCTCCCTCGGTGGCACATAGTGATACAGAGCTGATCGACTGCAGGCTCCCCAGGGCTTGCCAGGATTTCCAGAGAAATGATAGAGGGAATTCGTGTGGCATTCCACACCCCACCATGGTGAGAGGAGAGCCTGTCTGCTCCCCAGCCCGCATGCCATAGATAAATAACTATCTCTCTATAAGATATATATAGATATATGTGCACCCACTGTGCTGCAGAGGCAGCGTACGTGTGCCAGGTGCACAGCACAGCCTCGATTAACCCTTGCTGGGTCACCCTCCTCTTGCAACAAAATGTGCACTAGTGGTGCTCTCAGGAGATGAGATTGCGCCAGCCTCTCGCAGCTTCTGCCTAAAGGGCAGCTTTGGTGTCCTGCAGTTGGGATATTTCCAACAAGGAACGACTTGTCCCTTACCCCAGCCCCCTGTTATGGACTGCTCAGTCTTTGGGAGACAGGCACCGGCTGTCGGCACCAGGGCTTTGCAGTCCTGCAATCCAGCCTTCCTGGGATGTTTTGCTCCCAGCTGGGTTGAAGCAAAGGCTCAGCTCATTCATCAGGATGTACGGAAGCATTTGCAGCGCCCTGAAACCAAACTGTTGCAAAATTAATGAAAAAAAACAATTAAAAACCAAATTAAAGCAGAAGAGCCCACCACGGCACAGCCCCAACAACCCCGTGGTGTTGGATACCCCACTCCTGCAGTACCAGGAGCTGGGGAAGGGGGTTGCTGGTACAGGGGTGCAGTGACCTTGGGACAGTCTGGGCAGGGAGCAGTGCCTGGGGCTGTAGGACTCCCCCTGCCCAAAAGGGTTTTAGGGGGTTTTCCAGTGACTCCCCTTATCTGTTCCCTTCCTTGGGGCTGAGAACAGCCTCGTCCCTGCCCTGCTCCCTGTCCCAGGCTGCACAAGCCTTTGACATTGTCATGTCTTCCCCAGTCACAATCTGAGGGACCACACGCCTCATTTCCACCCAGCAGCTCTCTTTTCCCATTCGGAGATTTTGTAAAATCACCAAACCTTCCCTCATTGTACCTCCGCTCCCCAATTGTGTGTCTTGTGGTCTCGCTGCTGCTGAGAGCGCAGCAGCTCTGGTGCATTTAAATAGCTGATTTTTTCAGGATCTGATTCAGGTCTTGCCTCCAGTGATATCAGTTTGGCTGCTGCAATGGGAACACTGTGTTGAGTGTGTTGAAGTGAAGGAGAAAAACACTTGGGAGCATCAGGTGCAGTGCAGGCGCGGCTGGCAGGCGGCACCTTGGCTCCCCTCCACCCTGCTCTGCCTAAATTTGGTGCATGCCCTGAGCACAGAGCGGTGTCTGCCCTCCTGGGCTGCGAGCCTCTGCCTGGGACAGGAGCACGGCTCATCCCGGGGGTGTCACCGACACCTCCAGCTCAAATGCCAGGGTGCTGCCGTGACATCGTGCCCATGTCCCCGGATATTTTTCTGTGCTCCAGAGGCCCACATGCACTTGTGACCTCCCCATGCACTGTCCCCTCAGCTTGAGGACACGAAGCACTGAGAGTTTCGGGTGCACCTAAATGTCTGTGAGCAGGGGAGGGCAGACAGGGCGGTGATCCATGCCGAGGAATGGGTTGTGTCCTGATGTTTCCCCCAGATCTCAGTGGAGTTTACCTGCAGGAGACCCGGAGGAGAGGGGGAGCCCAGCACTTGGGGTGCAGCTGGTCCCCAGGACCCCGCACACATGAACATTCCCTGGAAGGTCGTGCACCTCCATTCCCCATCCGACGCCGTAGCTCCAGGTGTGCTTTGCAAATTCAGTGGAATTATGATTTAGAAAGTAAATTGAGATTTAAATTGAATACTAAATTAAAAAGAAATAATCTAGAAAGAGCCTGAGAAGCACTTAATTTCTTGTTATCTGCAAGCACTTCTGCCGTGGAGAAGTGTCTGTGGGGAGCCAGGCACAGGGCAGGATGGCTGTGGCAACGTTTGGCTCCAGTTGCAAAGATTGCCCGGGGACCCTCAGCACCTGCAGGTACCAAGGGCTGCTTCTGCTCAGGAAGGGGCTGATCCAGCAGTGCAGAACGTGCCGAAATCATGCAGCAGAGCCGGGCTGGGAAGAAGCAGAGCATCCCGAGGGACAGTGGTGGGACAGAGCTGTGGCGCTCCGGGGCGATGCAGCCGGGACACGCCGGGCACCGCTGCCCGTGGGGACACCACGGCTGTCACCAGAGGTCACACGGGGCCCGCAGCGGCTGTGCTGGCCAGGCTCTGGCCACCACATGCTCACACATAATTCCTGACCTCAAGTCGAAAATATAATTCTTTCTGCCACATCTGACATTTAGCTGTACAGCGATCCTTGCCAGGAAATTGCCATCGTTTCAGTTCTGCTCCCAGCTACCCTCCTGATTTATATTTTTGTTTTTATCCAATTTTTCTGACTTGTTTTGGTAGGGTGGACAAAATGTTCTCACTCAAGACAGATGACAGTTTGCCGATAAGAGGAGCAACTTATCACCAACAGCTCCGATTCTTTCTCAAATGCTTAGTCTGTTGGAACAGCTTTAAAGTCTAATGTGATATCACAGGTTAGCCCCAAATCTGCTTCCCTGCCTGTATTTCATACTTTACGGCTCTGAGCATCACTCCTTTTAAAACAAAACACTTCAGTCTTTTTCAGATCATCATTGCTTTCCTTCCCTTAATTTTTTTTTCCCTCTTCTTAATTTAAGTATTTAAAAAATTCTTTGGGTATCACAAATAAAATGAACACCAGAGATGAGTGACCTCTTGGAAGCCTGGTGTCCTTGAGTCTAACTTTAGAAATCATTTGTCACAGGCACAGAAATGTGCACTGCAATCAGAATTAGCTGCCAGAATTTTTTTTTCAAACAATGATATCGTAATTTGAGTGGCATTCTTGATAACAGTTCAGGTTCTCCAGCCTTCTCCCCATGCCCCAGCAAACCATGCACTAAAAAATATAAAACTTTTGTCTAATTCTGTTTTTTTTGTTTTTTTTTTTTTTGCGCTATTTATCATATGGAAAATAAATGAGAGGGAAAAGAGAGACAAGGAAGTTGAACAGCTTTGAGCTCTGGAGATAAGCCCAGTAGGCTAACAGGGTATTATACAGTTGGGTTTAGTTCAGCAAAAAACAGGACATTCTATGAGAACTGGGTGAATAATTTGCAATTAGTAATTTGGGACATAAAAATCCAGGTTATTTGGAAATGTGCAGCTTTACGGGGTGAAATGCCCTCTTCTGCTGGCAGTGCACATGCTAGCAAAGCACAGCGTGCTCTGATCAGGGCTTTCACTGCTTGGACTTGTAGATTTTGTAGCAAAATTACTTTTGATCTGCAAAAATGTAATTCCTATGTGGTTGTTTATCACTCTCACTCGGGCTGCACTGGTGCCTCGCGCGGGACATGGGATGCACTGGAGTTTGTGAAGGGATCAGGCCCTGGGCACAGGTCCTGTATCGACCCAGGAGCAGCTCCGTTGCATTGCTCCCTCTCCCTGCATTAAATTGTTTCAGTTTTTATACATCAGCACAACCCCCAGTCGCTGAAACCACCCTGCGAATCTGCGAGTACCAACCAAGAGATCCCTGTTGGGTGCTCATCACCTGCAGGGCAGCACCAAGGGACAGGGGACATCACCCTCCTCGGCTGCAGGGTCAGTCACTGCACACAGAAAAGTCCTGAAACCCTTCTGGGAGCTCCGGTCCAGAGCAATTGTGGGTGGGTTTGCATCACCCCAGGGTACACGGGGTGGGAAGAGCAATTCCTGATCACTGGATTTGGATTATGGATGAGAACTCTACAGGGAACTCACTTGAACTGATGCACCTTTTGTGAAAAGCCTCTGGATTTGTAGCATTACGTGAGAGCAGGAGAAAGACTCAGTGTGCTGAAATTCGGGTTGCTGGAGCTGCCGCGTGGTGGTGTTCAGGGGTCAGGTCTCTTGGAGGATTTTGAAATTTCGAAAGACCTTTTCTGGGGGCTCAAAATACAGCTGCCAGCCTCTCTCCCTAATCCCATCACTACATCCTCTCATGTGGATCTGGCAGGAAGGTGTCCCACGAAAAGCAAGGCTGCCTGTCCCCTCTGAGGGCACAGTGCCAGGGGAGGGCTCATTTCTCAGGTGTGCCACAGCATCGCTCCAAGATGCATCCCCAGAGCGGCTGCACCTGAGCAGCATTAACCTCTCCCCAAGAGGATTCCACAGCTGTGTCCTCGACGATGTGGAGTGGGGCTGAGCATCCCAGAAGGCACAGAATCCGTGGATCCTGCCACGGCAGGGACCTCGCTAGCCACAGCCCACAGCAGCCCTGCACAGCACCAGCAAACCTCTCCCAAGGTCAAACCCCCCCGGGCAGCACAGTGGAGCCTCCAGGGACCCCTAAGACCAAGAAAGTTCGAAATTCAGCTCTGAAAATGCGTACAGCTAACAAGGTGCCTCCTTGACAGCCGGTTGTTAGCAGGAAATAGGGCACAAGGGGTCTTGTAAGGGCTTCGTTTTCCTTGTGCTTGAACCCCCCCAGTGCTGGCAGCTCCCCCTGTGACTTCTGAGCCCTGAATGTGCAGAAGGAATTGCGGGAGACACTTCCACATCTCCGTGTGATGGAGTCATCCTCCTTCCACTAAATAAATGCCGGTGTGTGCACTTCTAGCCTGTATCTGAACAGGAGGCACTGTGTGCCTGGCTCTTTCAATTTTTCATCCTCCTGGAGGAAAAATATGATAGGAAAAGCCTAAAAATTAAAAAAAGACAGAGTGAACAGCTGTACCTAACACCTTTTTCAGCACAATCCACCCAATTATTTTCCTTTCTCTGGCTATTTTAGTTTTAAAGCTTCCTCCAAATGTAGGTCCCAGGTCAGCAAGGCATTAAGGCACCCCTGAAGTACTTTGACTTTAAAACATATCCCACGGAAAGGACACTAATCATCTCTTGCATCTTTAACTAAAGATACAGCATTTTATCTGGGATCCTGAGTGTGCCTATAAATATCAGGCAGGGAAGTGCTTGATCCATCGCAGAACCAGGTAACCTAAATCATGGAGCTGGCTGGGGCTCACCCACGGTTAACCTTTGTCCTGGGAGGGAGCTGGACCCAAATCTGTGCACGGCAGGATGTCCAGAGGATGTTACAGTGCAAACACCACAGGAAGGCGTTCCCATAAAGATGCCAGAATAATCCCATCTTCTCCAGGTTATCTCACAGCCCCATGGGCACCTGGAGTGAGAGGTGATGGCTGATCCAGCGGTGTGAGGGTAGAGGACACATCTGGAGGAGACTTGTCAGGAAATAAGATGGGCAAAAGCCTCTTTCTCAGCCCTTCTGCTGGTGATGGGTGCTGGATGGGTGAACACAACGAAGAGAAAGCAGGTGACCTGTTTGCCATTGCGCTGTACCTCGACCACAGGTGTACCGCTCCTGAAATACAATCATATTCAAAACTTTATGGCATTTCCAACCCTTTAATTTTGGCTAGCATTCTCCTTCCTTTTTATTATCCTAAAAACATAGTTTTTTCAAGGCATTGCTCCCCCCGAGAGAAGGAAAACCTCTGTGAGAGCCCCAAACCAGCCTTTTGTGAAGCAGAGTGGGCTGTGGGTTGGGCTGAACAGGAGATCTCCCTTCTTGCCCAAGCCCAGCTGGGGTCCCTCTGCACCCCAGGGCAGATGCTCACCTGCAAAGGCTGTTCCCAGGAATGTGCTGGCAGGGACAGTGCCAGCCCATACAGCAGGAACGCTGCTGCATGTGTTATTAGAGCCATTTGTTGTGGTTAGCGAGCAAAACCACCCAAGCTCATTTCTGTTCCATTAGAGGAAGGAAAAAAAAAAGGAATAGAATAACTCATTTCAAGGTAATTTGCTGGGGATTTTGTGTATGATCAAGAGGGTTGTAAAAAGTGGGAACACTTGCAAAAGTTTGATACGGCTCTTTAGAGAAAAGTATCACGAAGTTATGAAACACAGACAAAGTGAGACCAAAGTGGTCAACGCATTTTGGTCTGCAGATCACAAACTGCTCCGCTCTGGACTGCCCAGCCCACAAGCTGCTTTTCTGGATAGCTTGATGAATTTTTGGTGAAATCTCAGAGGAATGTCACCACACTGGCTGGCAGCTCCACGGGCAAGGATTTGATCCTGAGGTTTGGCACATGCAGGGTGTGATCCTCCTCTGTGATCAGCCTCCACATGGACCTGGCACAGGTCCTGATTCTTTTCTCTGTTCCCCACATCTCTGGGGAAGTGAGAGGAGATCCACAGTGGGCAAGGGCCTCTTCCCGTGGGACACAGAGCACAAGGAGTCCCTCCAAACACGGACATAAAATTCCAAAGCACCACCAAAAGACAGCCCATAAAGCACTGGCTGCTCTTAGGAGCGAACTGGAGATTTCTCCTGCTAATTATAAAAATGGCAGACAAAACCCTGCACGATATGATTTCTTACATTAAACAAATTTTATGGTGGAGAAGACTTTTAGTGGCACCATTTGCAGACCTGGCCTTTCGCCAGCTCGCTGTCATTAATTCCGCTGATCTTAAGTATCAGCTGCACTTATTCCAAGGGGCTATAAATAAACCCCTGAAGCCTATTAAAGGAGCCAGCTTCCTCAGGCTGTTTGTCAAGCCTGGACAGACTGACATGGGCAGTGTTCAGGCAGCTCTGGCCAGTGCTGAGCACGTCTGGGTTCAGGTCTTTCACATGCTCACGGATTTATCTTTCACGTTGCTGGGCACATGGAACTTTTTTATTAAAAGAAAACCTCACTTTAGGCAGGCAACAAATAGTGCTGGTTCTGTTAGGGCTGGGCAAACCCTTGACCACATGCCTGAAGCGTGGAACTGTTTGACCTTCGTTAGCTGGAAGGGTTAAAAATGAACGGGAGATTGGGAAAGGACAAGAAATGGATATTTTATAAGACAAGGAGGTGTTTTAATGTAAGATCCAGAGAAGTCACCACTCCCAGAACATTTATCAGTCACACTTGCACTCAGGGTTGCCACCATTCTGGCTCTCTCCTGGGATTTGCCAGGTAAAAATCTAGGCTATGGGTGCCCCCCACCACTCTGAGGAGCCCATGGGCTGCAGGCAGGATGTTCCAGGGTGCAGCAGCCACGCTCTGTCTCGCTGGTGCAGCTCCTATGAAAAATGGGTGGCAGTGCTAATGTGTGCTTAATGACCCATGGTGCAGAAATGACTATGATGCAGGAATTAAATTTACAATCAACTTCCTTTTTTCTTTTTTCTTTTTTTTTTTTTCTATCCCCTTGAAACCTTGAAACCAAAGTTCCTAATCAGAAAAGTCCATGTAAGTGCCTCTCTGCTCCCAGGCAGGGCAGGTGACTGCAGGCAGCCGCAGGATTGAAGCTGGGTGTTGTCACCGTGCCAGGAGTGACACGGGGCTGCTTCGGTGGCAGGGTAAATTGATGACACAATCTCAGGAGAGCTCACTAGTTGATGCCAGGCTTATTTTTGTAAGTGCAAACTAATGAAATTTAGAGTTTTAATAAAAAAAAAAAAAAAAAAGAAAAGAAAAGGGAAAGAAAAAAATTGGAAGCTACAATTTATAAATGGAATTCATAATGGAGCAGAGTGCCAATTGCATTAAGGAAACCAGCAGCTCAGGCTTTTACCCAGAAGAGCCCCCAGGGTTTTTTTGGCAAGAGGCAGGGAGTCCCAGCTTGTCCCAGTGAAGCTCCTGGCTCTACACTGTCCATGTGTCCTGGGCTGAAACAGGGGGAAACCACCACGAGGAACCTTGTCCTGGAGCAGGCACCGACCTCTACTACAGATCATTTATCCTTTCCCATTCCCACACCACTCATCCGGGGTGGACCTTGCTCTTCATGTCCTGAATTTTAAAAGGTAACAACAAAATTGTTTAAAAGGCAGTGAAAGGGATTGAAATGTAGTGAAAGGGTTGGAAATGTAACCACAAACCTAGAGGCATCCCAGAAAATGAAGGTGAGTATTCAGGAGGAGATGAAAAGACATCTCCCAAAAGGAAGGATGTGCAGTTCAGAGCAATCAGGAGGCTTTTTGTAGCTTTTTTTATTTTACAGACTTTCTGCTCTCTTCTCCTGTGCTTCACCACCTCTCTGCTCACAGATTTGGCCCTAAATACTCTGATGGATTAAAGAGGATGGAGGGGACTATTTCCAAGAGCAGGAATAGGCACATCCTCAGGCACAGAGCCCAGCTATGGCCGAATCTAGACAACTGCTGTGGTTTGGTTTTTTCCAACATTTCCAACTCTGATCCTATGAGTCTATGGCTCTACGATTCCACCATCCTGCGTTATGGGGTCAACACAGCTTGTCCTGAGCTGGATTCAAGCCAACACAACCTTGGAGCACAGGCCAAAGGCAGAAGATGAGGAGGTGAGAGGAAACCTTCAGCTGTCCAGCCACATGTGCAGTGCCCTAAGCAAAATTCTTCCTCTCTCTTGGCTTGGCATTCACAAAACCTCTGGAACTCCCCTGGGGACCAAAAGGCAAGTGAGATTCTACCCCAAATGTGATGTTTCCATGGAAGCCAAGTAAAAGCACTTCTGAGGGCCTGGGGAAAGGTTGCAGCAGGTTGAGCTGAACATGGAAGTGGCTGCCAGAAGAAATCGTGATGTTGGAGCCTGTCAGCAGCAGACTCGTGACAGATTGTTCCTTGAGTCGCCCTGCATCCACTGCCGTGGTGACCCTGGAATCTGCGCTGTGACTGGCAGTGGCCGGGCCAAGGTTTTCCCTTCTACCGTGCCAGCTGTTCGGGCTGGTGACCTTTCTGGAAGGAGGGAACTTGCAGTGGATGAGCAGGAACAGGCACTGGGGAGTGTGAAGAAGCACAGAAATGTTTCAGCATCCATCCCTATCCCTTGCCCAAGTAAGAAATGAAGCTATGGAGAAAAGATCCAATGAACGCAACTACAGAAGTGAGAAGAGCTTTAATTGCCTGTACAGCAGAGTCTGAGCAGTACAAAAAACTGGGAACGACTAATTTATGAGTAGAGATTCTTTCTGGAGAGTATGACTTAAACTTGAGGAGAAAATCCATGTGCCTGGAATATTAAAATCAATAGTTTTAACCTATTTAGAAAGAATCGAGTGGGCAAAGAAGGTACAGGAGGGACAATCAATATCAGAAGTGACATTGCTGCATTCCAAGCACCACTAGAAACTGAAGAGAAAGTGACCTCAAACACAAATAAAAACCAAAAGAAGGTGTTTCTCAAGACGATCAACTCTCAGTAGAAAACAGGGATTACTCACTTTTAAGCCACATATCTATAGTATTTAAGAAAATTTCCCTATGCTGTCCTGGGGAACTTCAACTCGACTGATGTGAGCTGGAGAGCTCACAGTGCTGGTTTGGGGATTTTCTAAATGTCCTGGAAGAGTGTTTCCTAACCAAAACCAGGAGGATCCTCGACAGGATCATCCTGACAGCTGCAGGACTGTTTACAGACCCCAAAACTGGCTACAGCCAGCACAGAGGTGACCCCGTTTCGATCGTACGTGCTGGGCACAGACAAGAAAGCCTGAGCTGACAGTGGGTCCCTGTGCTTTTCAGTGCTGTGACCCAGGTCACCTGGAGGATTTTAAACAGAAAATGGGAGTCATATTCGGCAATTCCTTGTTTAAAGAACCTCTGGCTTCTAGGAAATCTAGAAAAACCTCAGAGTTGGGAAAGAGAAGATTTTTCTGGCTGAAAACTGAAGCTCAAAGGAGAGTGAAAGTAGGTAAACTCCTCCAGAAAGAAGGAAGGGAAAGTGAATAATAATGAACACAAACCAGCCCCAAGCAGGAGGCTGTCAAGTAAAACCTGTGGCTAGCAGAGCTGAGGGCAACAGGGATATGCTCTTTAGATATTAGACACTCAAAGTAGTTGTCTAGACAGAATAGCAGGCATTAAAAAAAGAATACATAAAAGGCAGACATTAAATATTTAATTTCTCTATTTCGGGGGAAAAAAAAGCTGAGTGAAATAGCCATGTAATATGATGATGTGGAATATCTTCTGCTCCAGCTCAGGATGTTAAACAGCTGCTACTACAACTAGAGAATTTTTTTTTTGATCAGCAGCTCCCAATATTCAGTGCCTGAGAGTTTTTAAATCTGTCCCAGGAGTGCCCCAGGCCGGCACAGAGTTTTCCAGAAGACCGAAGCAGTGTTGACTTTGAGCCAACGAATAAATGTCGATGAGGAGGATGACTTGCGTAATTATAAATCTGATTGTTTGATGTTGATTTTGTGAAGGAAAAAAAAAAAAAAAGGAAGAGCTGATAAGGGACTTGATTAATAACAATTTAAGGAGAATAACTAATTACAATCAACATGAGTTAATGGAAAATAGATCTTATTAAATGAAATTGATATAATTTTTCAAGAATGTGATTATAGATTTGATTGATTTAGTACATTTCATCAACACTGTTACGTTTGACTTCAGCGAGGCATTTAACTTAATGCTGTCTCATTTATTAGGAAGCTAAAACAATGTAAAATCAACACGGCCCGTGCTAAACGGATGAGAACCCTGGTGATAGGTTTAAACATATCCAAGGAGCATCCCAAGCGGCTGCCTTTGTGTTCAGCATTTTTAGCAAACGGTAGAAAATCAAAACTCATTACAGTCAAAGTTTGCTGGTGAGATTCGGAGTCGGACCACGGCTGGAATGTGGATGGGTCTCTGCCTCAGACCTGCACTGCTCCTGAACCAGAGGGAAGCGAACTCCAGCCGGTTTCACACAAAGCCACCCTTCCAGGAACCAGGATTTCACCGCAGGGAGGAGGGATCCTCTTACACAGCGCTGGAAACTTGATAAAGCAGTGGAGTGAAATATCTCTGGTGTACCACCTAATGGGGCACTGCAGCTATTTCTGGTGCCTGCGACTCCAGGAGGAGGGTGATGAATGGGAGAGGGCACACGGGAATGACTGAAGCATCACAAAACATGCCTTATAGTGACAGACTCAAGGACCCCAATGTGCTTAGCTTAACAAAGGGAAGGTTAAGAGACGGCTTAATGACAATCCAGATGTATTCAGACAGGGTACAGGGATGCAGAAAGGGAGAGCCCTTCAATCTAGCAGACAGAGCGATAAAAAGAGCTGGTGACTGGAAGCTGACGCTGTTAAATTCCATCTGGGAAGGGTGTGCTTTATGTTTGGGAGAAGTAACACCAGAACAACTTCCCAACAGATGGTTTCATCATCACTGGCCGTTTCAAACTCATGCTGGTTTTTTTCTTTTGTTTGTTTTGAGCCATATCCTGGACCCACCAAAGATCGCTGTGAATCAACACACAGGCACCCACACTGCACGAATGGGATGAGCCCTTTTTGGGTTTTTAACCTTCCTAATAATGAGTATTTAAGCCATCACCCTCAAGCACCAAGTGGAACCACTCCCTTTTCCCAGAGTTCTTGGTCTGGCCTTGGTGGGCACTCACGCAGACACCTCAGTGCTATTGGCACTTCATCTTTGCCAGTGGAGAGACTGGAAAAGTCCTCTAAAACCCCATAAAACAAGCCCAGCCCACTGTAAGAAAAAACTCAAAATGCAGTGCCGAAAAGAACAGCTCAAATCATGAAGAACGTGCATTCCAGTGGTTCAGTAAAATCCTGCTGATCCCCATCTGCTGCTGTAGCTTGATGGACTTTTCAGGGACATGACACCACCGTGTTCCTTAAGAGTTGCTAAAATTGTGAGTGGAAAAGGTATAGTTTGATAACAGATTCATCTACACCCAGGAAAACACAGAATGGGACATTGCCATCATCTTTGGGACTTTCTGCAGGAGCTCCATAATGTCTCTGCTCTCTGGTTTGGAAGATGCTGAAATTTCTCCTTCCATGGAAATTATTCAGCAGGAGCCTCAGCTACAGACCCCTCAATCAGGAAACTCCAGGAGCCACGCGTGGACTTCTCCTGGGACTGGTCTGCAAGCCCCAGCTGATGTCTCACTGTGCACCCAGATGTACTTGGGCACCAAACAGGTATAAACGTATACACATATATAATTTATTTTTTTATTTTTCTTTGTGTACTGGGACATTATTTCTGCTTTTCAAGCTCAGAAAACTGTCACCAAAAAATGTTCCTTCCCAAGAAATACTGTGATTGGTACAGGTGATTAGATAAGAACTGATATCCAAAAGGTGGACAACAGAAGTTGTTTCATAATTGATTCCTATATAAGGGACTTTATCTTCTGGTGAGGTCTTTACCTTTAAAAGCAGGTCTTTACCTTATAGAAAGGATAGAAAAGAGAGGTCATTTGTTATCTTATCTTGTAATGAGATCAGCAAAGAAAGACTTTTAAGGCCCTCCACAGTTTATTCATGACATCAGTGTGGTTCTTCAGTTGCAGAATCAATCCAAGTGTAAATTGGGATGCTGGGACCTCGTCTCTTCTCTTCTGCCCACACCAAGGAGCCAGATGGGAATTTGGGACCAGGTCTGTGTGTCCTGAGCTGTGCTGGATTTACCTCTGGCGTGATTCAGGCCACGGCTGCTGTCCCCACTGCCTGCCACCTCTCTGGTGCTGTCACCACATCTGATAATCCAGATTATCAGTGAGTGGGGAGGAGGCAGCACTGCAGGATGCTGCCTACCACAGTCACTAACTCCCCACACACACACACCTTTGTACCTCCTGCTCAGGGCAGAGGCCATCACCCAGAACCTTCTTTAGTAGTTCCAATTCAGTCTGCCAGAGCCCTTTGCTCCTAATGCCATTTAATCCAGTTCCTTGCTAGCCAAGATTTCCACTGATATCAGGTTTTGGCCCAGGAACAGTGCAGACCCTTTTGAACTGAACATCTTAAGCACAACATTTATGTTTTGTCAGAAAAAAGCCTGAACCAGCAGAAACTCTTTTAAAGCCAGGGCAGCATCATCACCATAGAGGCAAACACTAATTTAATGTGGTTCACAGTAACAACACACCATCTATTTAAATACTTCACCATTTAATTTATTCAGCATTTTATATTGAAGAGTATTTTCATTAGGATTCCGCTGCAAAACCGAAGAAGGCATTAAATCATTTAATATACTGACAACTCGCTTAATTTATTTAAGCACAGGAGTCTAATTCAAAAAAGCCAGACCTTATACAGAGCCCTGTCTTTACAGCCCTGGCATACAAGGGCCTATTAATTTCAGGGTAGTGCATTACATGAATTTATTTTGAGATCCCAGTACGTGTTCTCCTCTGGTCAGCAGCCTGCTGTGGGGCTGCACCTGCCAGAGCTGCCTTTAGGAATTCCTCCCAGTGCACACCAGTCCAGCTCCATGACTTTTGCTTCTGCTAATGCTGGTGAGCATCCAGCCCTTCGCATTTGTCACCTGGCTGGGTTTGGTCCTTGATGTGCCACAGAGTGACCAGCAGGGCTGGAGCAGCAGAGGTCAGCAGGGAAACAGAGGCAAATCAGCAAGCCCTGGGTGCATTGGTGATGTCTTCAATTTAACTCTCATTAATTGGCATCCAGAGCACTTGGTAAAGTCTGGGGGCTCCACTGCAATGTACCCCTGACTCAGCTGGTATTGAATCAACCAGAGACATTCAGTTCTCCAGCTCTGGGGCCTCTGTGGTGAGGCCCCTCCAGCCCTGCCCTGAAGGTGCTGAGCAGCCTCAGGACTGTCCACAATTGCCACATCAAAGCTCTCACACCCCGCCTGAAGCAAATCCTCCACTTGGTATTCTGGGTGCTCAGCTCCTTGGGCAATCCAGCGCTTGTGGCTTATTACTGATGTCCCCAGATCTCCCATAACAAATGACAGAGAAGAAAATTGTCACCTGTGACAAAGCTCTGGGTGATACTGGGGTCCCCAGTGGCTCCTGGTTTGGCTGCTTTCTGAGATTGGTGCTGAAGCAGAACCTGGGAAACAATAGCACATTTTCAATAGGATGCACAGGGCAACATTAATAAACATTAGGGGGCTTGATATGATCAGGCAAAAGCAGCACAATGAAATGAGGTACCAAAAGCAGGCTGGAGAGGAGGGGAAGGCACCTGAACAGGGAGTTTAATGATTCACCCAGCTGCGAAATGCAGCGGAGATCAAGGCTGGGATAGAAAACCTTTTAATGAATTCAACGTGTTTGCACCCTTTGAAGGCTTAGCTCCCCATTCCTCAGTGGTGTTTGACCCACCTGAAGATATGGATCATACAGAAAATAATAACCAGTAAGTAATAATAATAATAGTAATAATAGGAAGAGCAGGACCCTCATCTCCAATTCATATTTATAATCCAGCAAATATCTCACCTAAAGCCACAAGATTTATGGGTTTGCATTTATAATTAATATCCTTCCTTAAGCAGGAAAGGGTATGTTTTCCTACAAATAAATCTGGTGCTCTAGACCTGGATTCTGAAGACTAATATTTAAATCCCCTGCAAGACACAGTTATTGATTGTACAGATGTATACAACAAAGCCACACAGTGCACATTTATAGAGATAGCATTGTACAGCTATTTTAAAAATAAATAAAGTTTCTCTTTTAAATGCAATAGATGAAGCTTAATCAGGAAAAAAAGGAGGAAGATGGGGAGGTCGACTTTGTGTCTGATCCAAACAGTCCCTATTTCCCAAAGATTTCATTTGCATCAGGCCTCTTGCTAAAAGCAGGGCCGTTCCTGGGCGCCGAGACACATAAAGGGCTTTGAGACAAAGGTAATCGATTTGGTTTTAGTGTTATGAGGAAAATAAACAGTTAGGCTGATATAACAGTAAGAGGGTCAAACAGGGTCAGGGCTAATGAAGTGACTCGCAGCAGGTTGGAATTAAAACACCCTTCTTTTTCTCCGTCCTCCCCTGTGTACCTCCCCTCCAGGAGTGATCCCTGTGTATGCCCAAAATCACATCCGTGGGTGACAGCAAAGCACCAGCGAAGGGTCATTTGGGGCTGGGCACTGGGTTTGCCTTGGCTGAAGGTTTCCATGTCCAGCACCATCCTCTGAGCTATGGAAAACTGCAACCAAGGCAAGCCCTGCCCTTCAGCTCCACATCATGGACCACAGCAACTGCACATTGCCAGGGAGGCTCAAAGGTGCCCAGAATCACCCCTCCAGAGCTGAACTGGTGGTTGGAGGATCCCTTTAAGGGTCTGTGTTGTAGGCTTGGGGCTTTGCAGCCTCAGGAGTAGCTTGGTTCTCATGGGACAACCACCTTGCTATCTCACAGTGGGTCAAAACCAGCTTGCCCAGCATCTGCTGGCTCTGGTCTGTGCTCAGAGATCTCCTCACTTTCTGAATATTCTCTACAACCAGATTTCAAAGGGTTTATTTGTTCTTTTTCTTTTTTTTTTCTCAGAGGTTTCTTTTCACTTTTGTGAGTTGTAATGAGCAAAGTGGGAATGTGCTGGGTGAGGAACCAAACCTAGGAAAATACAGTTTCTCTGGAGCAAGCATGGATATATCTGAGAAAATATTGAGAATTACTGGAAATTTAAACGTAGGCACTCATCCAAGGTCAAGGGTGGAAGCATCACCTCACTTAGCAGTGAACTTACCAAGGAGGCAAAGCACTTCTGTTCTGTATCCGAAGAGTAAAGACATGAAGAGAGCCCAGACACTTCTATTTATACTGTCCTAAGGCATATAACACCCCCATTTATTGGAGATTTTAGTTAGTCAGGTTTAAATATTATTCATCAAAAGTTTTTAAAAAGCCTTTATGCACTCAGTCATTTAAGGAACTCATCAGTGCCTGGGTGCAAGTGTGAGAGCCTCGTAAAAACCTCACGGGGAAAGAGCTTCTTCTCCCCAGATTATGGGTTCCCAGAAGGGAGATTATAGTAAGGAGAAGGAGGAGAAGGAGAAGGAGAAGGAGAAGGAGAAGGAGAAGGAGAAGGAGAAGGAGAAGGAGAAGGAGGGAAATGGCAACAACACTTGTGTGGTGCCACAAAGGGGTGGTGAGCCCCCAGGCAGGCTGGCTGCACCCTGCTTTGGGCAATCAGCTCCGTCACCCATGGATTGGAGATGGTCCTTCCCCCAGATGTTACTTTCCAGTGTCACAAAGTCTCTGTGGAAGGAAGGAAAAGAAAAAGCAAAAGAAACCTTCCGGCAAGCACTGTGCTGCTCCAAAACCTAGCGACCACGGAAAGGCTTTCCCTACAGACATGCTGCCCAATGCACTCCCTCATGATTTTCATCTCCGTGAAGAACATGGGCTGTGGGTGCCCAGGCACTGCTCTTCTCTGCAGCTCTGAAAGGGGAAGAAATTCATGGCCGTTGCTCTGCAAGGCCCAGTGCCAGTAGCACAGGGGCTCGGGAAGCTGCAACCAGTGTGGGGTACTCAGCCAAGGCAGAGCTTTGCTGCAACTTGGTTTTCATGATTTAGCATTCTTGCTGTAAATAATTGATACTAATGTAAGTGAGATAAGAGACAGACTGTCTGTGGGCTGGGAGGAAGTGGATCCTGGTGACATCCACCTGGAAATGTGCTTGCGGATTTATCTGAAATAAAAACGTTGAAAAGCCAAACACAAAGTCCAAGAGGTGGGGAGGGAGCAGGGATGGGAAAGGCAGTCAGTGATCAGTTCTGAGCACTCTCATCTCTCTAAGAAAAAGCTACCAATAATAATTTCCTTAATAAGAGAATTCCTGCACTAACTAGCACTTCCTCTCTCCCTGAACATGGCTGTCACACTAGTCCATAAGCTGTGTTCCTGCACTGCCAGAGAGCCGGGTGGGTGTTAGCACAATTTAAGGAATTAAAATGTCATTAAGGGGGTGCGTGGAGCACACCCTTCCTTGTCGGACACCATGCCAGCAGGAAAATGCCAGTGAGCTCAGCGTATCTGATGCCTTTGGCTTAGGTTATCTACAACCAGCTGAGTACCAGGAAGGAGCTCTCCTGAATCTCAGGCTTTGAAACTGGAGAAGGCAAATTATATCTCTGGTCCTGCGAGGGCGGCCGTGAGACGGGCGATGGAGACAATCCTGCTGGGTGGAGAAGGGGAGATTTCCCTGCTGGGAACCTTGGAATCCAGCACATCCCCAGGACCATTACACCATATCCATTTCCAAATCCTGATTTGGAGGCTGCTATTGGCATTTCACATCCTCTGAGGAGTCTGTGCCCGGCGGCAAAGCGACATTCACTTCCCCCAGCATGACATAATGCCTGTTTTCATCCTGTCTAGTGGATACAAAAAAAGATAATGTCAGCTGAAAAAAAATGACATCACTCTTGAGCCACTTTATAGCTCTCTGCTTCTCTCTTCTGTGTCTCCATCTTCACATCTCACCTGTGTTACCTGTTGCTCATCAGCCCAAGGACCTTCCTGTAGCCACTGTACAAGGTACGTGTGCCTGATGGTTTCAACTTGCTGGAGGATTCAAAGTGAAAAGAATTGCACTGGCAATTCCCTCATTTTAAACTATTTTCTTATAAACAAAGTGCAGGGTCCCTCATGTCCTCTGTCTCCCATGCCTAGAGCAGGCAGCTCGTTGCACTCCTCTCCTGAAGGTCATGACTTTACACATCACCCTGGTAAGCACACATTCAGGGCTCTAAATTAGTTTTGAAATACACTTCTTAACCTAGAGATTTCATGCAGAAAGGCAGAGGAAAAAAGCTGCTTTGGAAATGTTAGGAAGGAGCAGCACTGACTCATCAGTGATATGAATGGGGAAAGCCAGAGGGACCTTCTCATCTCTAATGTGATTTTATGATTCAGTGAA
This sequence comes from Rhagologus leucostigma, assembly GCA_013397725.1. Taxonomy (NCBI): domain Eukaryota; kingdom Metazoa; phylum Chordata; class Aves; order Passeriformes; genus Rhagologus; species Rhagologus leucostigma. Next base: position 977,045 of record VZTD01003572.1, on the reverse strand, counting down.
TAATGCATATTAGCATAATACTAACTAAAAAAATCCATACTCATCATAGAATCACAGCTATCAACATTATCCTATTATTAATTATTAACATTTACACTATCAATCAGCCCCTGGCTGACTGATAGCTTAAAATCTTGCATAAAGATTGTTACAACAATAGCCACAGTACATCACGTAATGTGCTTCACAGTCGGGTTGTCATATCCTCATCTATAAAGCTTTCTACTAATGCACTTTACAACATATCTTACAGTACATGGATGAAGAATGTGGCTGCACCCAGTAATAATTCCATTAATTATGAATAAAGCATTTACAAATGACATCCTTATTTAAAATTAGTGATGAACACATTTTGGTTTAATGCAGATGCACTGTGTAATTTGTAATTGGATAAAAAGCAGTGCTGGCAGCACGGGGTAGGGAAAAAGGGCCAAGATCTTATGATCTTTGCATCAGCAAGGAAAGGGAGAAAAAAACAGTGGAGAAAATGATTGACAAACAACAAAACATTGGCATAAAGCTGACCAAACTCCAAGGTGATGGTTGAAAGCAATGATTAAAGATGCCCTGCAAAGCTGAAAGGGAAAAATCTTTACCCACTGACCTTGCATTGCGGTTGTGTTAATAAAACTCACTCCTACATTAATAAAGTCCATATTTTCATTGCTTTCTCTCATTTCAGTGTTTTCAGCTGGCTGGCAGCTCACCAAGACTCGTTAGCCACATACAGTTTGCCTTTGCAGTACCTTGGTACCGCTTTGTCCTGTAGGCTCTCAGAGATGGCAGAATATTTATTACATACAATATTTCACTGAGGCTACTTACGTCAAGAGGCTATAAATACATTACTCTTCCTAGTTTACTTAAGGGATAAAAAGTGAGTAGCTAAGTTTACAGAACAGGCTCAGGCTCTATTAATGTGTGGTCTGTTCATTTTCATATGGATCTCAATTGTTTGAAATTATTTTCCAGATTAATCCTGTGAGTGATTCTCGCCTTGCTGATCATTTCCGAGCACTGCAGGTCTATTTGTGCAGTGGTCATATTCAGGTTATTACACGTGTTATGGAAGAAAGGTTAATTTAAACTCATCAAGCATTTTGGTAATAAAGCTGTGCATATTTATGTGGTCATAGTTTTCTACTGAGAGCCTTGTGCCCAGAACGTCTTATACTGAGGTTCAACTCTTTCAAAGTGTCCCAACTGGGGATGCAAAAATCCCAGCAGCCCACTTCTGGCCACACTGGTGGGGGGAAAAGAGCTTTGGTGGTCAGCAGAAAGTCAGCAAACTCCTTTTAATTACTTTTTCCCTGAATTTCCCCAGTGTTTACAGCAGTCTGGATCAACAAGGTGCCTGGATAATGCACAGGCCACAGTGTCCTGTGTCTGTCAGCATGGAGCCAAAGCTGTGCTTGGTGCTGGGTGCTGAGGGCGGTGCAAGGTTCTGCAGACTCAGAGAGCCAGAGAAAAGAGACCTGGATCCATCACATAAAGTTAAGGAAAAAAAATTGCCTCAGGAGGGACCTAGTTTTGGGTTCGGGAAGACCTTTCTGCCGGTTTTCCAAGCAGATGAGATTGCAAGCCAGAGCCAAGCCAGGCAGGAATTTTGTCTGAATTATTTTCACATTCTCTTTTAATGTCCCATCCACGGGTGATACCTAGTGCAAAGCATGACACCTGACATGGCCCTTTCCCCATATTTTCAAGTTAATAAACGTAGTAAAAAATAATATATAGTGTTTATTGCCAGGACTGTCAAGGAGGACACTGTGCATTCCCTCTCTCCTCCCAAACCCAGGCAGTGTAGGAGAGGCTGCTGTAATTACAGGTCTCCTTGTGCAAGACTGCTTTGAAATTCCCAATATTTCTCCAAACCACCAGCAAGTTGGTTTTCAGAGCTGCCTGACAGAGAATTTATTTATTAAGGTCTTGGCTGTTTGCAGCAGTGGCTGGGCAGCAGCGGTTCCGCAGAGTTATCAAAAATCTATTTCCTTGCAGAGTCGCAAGTAAAATATCAAACCCCCTTTGAAAAGCCAAGTGCAACATTTACATTTTAATCTCCCCAAACACTTTCATTTCTGACAAACTGGGTTTTTTGGTCTGTGTGTTATGGAGAGGAAAGGCAGCGGGGCTGGAGGAGGAAGGTTTATAGCCCTGGGAGGGAGCGTGGGCTGCTTTGTGTGTGCGACACAGCTGGAGTGGCACGGTGACCTCCCCGTGCACAGGGACAGCAAGGACTGTCACCCTTCAGCACTGCTGGGGCCAGCTGAAAAGGAAAAGCAGCCTGGCCCCAAAATCTAGCAGTGCACAGGCATCAAACACTGAGCTGGGATAGCAATCACACGTTCATGTGTAACAAAGGCGCAGGGCTGGAGGAGTACCAGCCCTGTGCTGTGCCGGGCACGGCCTGCCCTAGCTGCAAACAGCTCACATGGAGGGGTCAGCGTGGGCTCGTGTGGGGCTGGCAGTGGCCACTTGCAGCCGCTTATCTGTAAGGGCAAATAGCCCTTATGTCACTGTCTGTTCACACCGCTGCCTGCAGGTTAATTGGGATGGAGCGCAGGGGCTGGCTGGACCCGAGCTCTACAGTTTGCAGTCTGGCAACAAAAGCAACTCTGCCTTTCCCTCGTTATCAGCGGGGCTGAGGTCCTGTGCCGCCTCTGTGGAGTCGCTGCAGCAAACCATGAATTATGGATGAAATGAAAAATCCCAGCCCGGTGCACAGAGGGAATATGCAACGTGCAGAGCGATCACCTTTGTGTGCGAGCCTTGCTCTGTGCCACCTTCGCGTGCACGAGGCCCAAAATGCTCTGCTCTGCTTCAGCCTGCGACTCCCTCAGCCCACAGCGCTCAGGATTCCCTCCTCCCGAGCGATGTGGGTTTTGAAATGATATTCATTAATCTGAAAAGCGTGCCCCTGTGCTTCGTGGGATCTTCCCGGGAGGTGCTGAGGGTGCTGTACGGATAAGCTGTTCGGAGTTCACGTGCAGAGGTGCAGGCGTGAGGCAAGACGGGTGTCTGGAGGGGGGCTTGCCCTGGGGAAATTTGGCACGGTGCAGATCCCTGCTCCAGGTGTGTTCCTGAGCACAAGAACGCACATTTGCAGGTGAGGCGATGCAGGAGTTCCCACCCAGGCTGGCTTTGGGAGCTGAGCCTGGCACAGCCTTCCCACACGCAGAAGAGCCCTCAGGGGATCTGCAGAGGCAACAGTTCCCACCAGAGCTCCCTTTTCTTGAAGCAAAGTGTTGGAAAAGTGCTTGACAGGCTCTGACTTTAAGACTCTGTGATTTGGGGAAGCTCAGTCTCTCTACTCATAACTTCTCCTTCAGAGAAAAGATGCCTTTCTGGAGGCATTTTTAAAACGTCTTTTAATTTTTAAATGCTTTAGTTCCTCCCTTGCAAATCCAGCTCTCTGCTTTTGTGCACCATCTAATAATGTGCTTCCACACAGACATTTCTGAGTGTGCAATATCAACATCTGTGCTAAAACCAAGCAGAAATTTTTCCCTGAAGCAATATTTTGCTCAGTATTATTGTTACTTTTTTTTCCTATTTAATGGTTTGCTTGTCATGGGGCCTCTTCAGCCTCTTATTTTCAGGAAATGAAGGTTCTCTGCCTCTCGCTCCTTGTCAAAGACACCCTGGCAGGCGAGAGCATCGTCACCCTTGTCCCACCTCCTAAAAGCATTTTACTTGGTGCTCACTAAAACTGTGCTGCAGTGAAGCACCTCACTGAACTGGGTGCCTGATATGCAGCCGGCTGCCAGAATTAATTTATTGGTGTTTGTACAGCCTTTTGAACCTCACCTGTTAAAGTAGGTGTCAATAATAATAAATGAAATAAAAATATTGTTTGATTATTATTTTTATTGTGATTCTGAGTTTCCATCATAAACAATGATGAACACTCCCCTGTGCAGGTATTTAAGCTATCCAGTGTGAGATGCTTTGCTCTTAATTTTGATTATTTTAAGAAGTCCTTTAACACATCAAATAATCTCCCTAGGCGAGGATTTATAGGAAGGTCTTGAGAGCTGTCAGAGTAATGTTTTTCCAGCAGCGAAAACTCAACCTTCTCTTTGATTTTCATTTCTGTTTTGTCCTGGGTGTAGCTGCAGCGAGTGCTCGGTCACAGCCATCAGGATGGAGGAGATGTGTTGTCAGTTGTTTTATTTTGGATCCCATTTGAATGTGTCAGTCAACTGCCTCGAATCAAAGAAAGTGAGAAGGAGCCTTTAGCAGTTGTGATTGAAAACTTCAGACTCACCTTTTTTTCTTATTTTTATAGACACTAAGTAAATGGTTGGCGGGTTCTTGTGAATCATAAAATTTCTAAATATATCAAAGAGGCTCTTTGCCAAGCTGCTGGAGAAGGTAGTGTCTATTCCTACTGACTCCTTTCTCCCCTTCAGATTACTTTTGCATTTAATAATTTCAAATCATAATGCAAAAAAACCCAGGGACTCTTAACTAGGCTGGCTAAGGCTGTGATTAATGAAAGTGCAATGCAAGCTACTGTACAGCCATTAGAAACCAGTTAGCTAATTAGTGTAATCACAGAGGTGGAAATAATTAAGAGACCATAAAATAGAGGTAACCTAATAACAACATTTTCCTCTGACCCAGAACTGGTGAGAAAAGGATGGTTTGTTAGGTTAGGAACAGAGAGGCGTGAAGATGGAACGTTCTGTGAGTAATGACTGTCAGGGAGGTCTCAGAGCACAGACAAGTAGAACAGAGCAGATTTTACACCAACATAATCCAGACTGCAGCAGAACCCTCTGGCAACGGTGCTTCATACCTCTGCAACCCTCTCCCATCTTATGCTTCGCCACAATTCAGAGACAGACAATCAAGACGGTGAGGCAGCAGCTGACTGCCTTGCTCTTTCTTACTTGTTTTGTTCCCTTTCTTCTTTCCCACGTCATTAGCAGTATTAATGTAGTATTAAATGTAGTATTAAAACTAACTTCACCTTGCAGTGCCTGAGCCCACCAGGTTTGGTTTCAGAAAAGAGAGAAATCAGTGCCCTAAGGTGTTTAAGAAGAAAATCCTGTTAGAGGATCTCCTATATTCATAGAGTTCCTAGTGTATTTATGTACGTTATTCACTATAGTTTCACAGGACTCTACAGCTGGTTGAAACATCTCATGCTAAGAGGGAAAAGTCCTTCTGGGCAGAGGAGAGCAGTGCAGTGATCGATGAGGGTGGCAGTCACTGCCAGAGCTGCTCCAGGAGATGGGCGCCAAGCAGATGTGTCACCCCTTCAACCCTCACCTGCTGCCTTTGCACCCAGGTTGGTGCAGCTCTTTGGGCAGTACCAGCACACTGGATCCTGAACAACCCCAAAATGTGCCCCAGTGCTCCCCATGCAGGACTGTCCAGGTCAAGGAGAGATGGGCAACAGTGTGACGGGCTGGATCTCACCCTTTCTTGGGGATTAGAAGTGATTCACCTCCAGCTGCTGGATGAAACAGCTCCACGTAACAGGCAGTAAAAATTCCTAACCTGCAATTTTCCAGTTGGAATGGGTCACCACTATGACCATCTCCACTGGTTCTTAGCATTTCTGCCACGGTTTGTGTGTGTTTCGTTTGACCTGGGTCTAATGAGCAGAGAAGAGGAACGGAGCTGCAGACACACAATCAAGGCTCAGCCGCCGAGGCTGATGAGTCTGCCGAGACTGCTAAGTGGGTCTTCATTAGCTATTCACACGCGAAGAGCAACCCTTATTTATTCTTCTTTCCTAGGTGAACCTATTTTTGAATATCTTTTGTAGTGATCTTGTCTGGGGAGGGTGGCGGGGAGATTGGATGGAGAGCACCACTACTGCCGGTTAACCAGATTATTGCCCTGGAAAAACAGGCTGTGACACAAAGCTGGCAGCAAGCTGCAAAGAAAAAACAATGTGATGCCATTTAGAGAAGGAAGGAATCATTTTCCCCGGTGACATCTCTGGTGGGAGGCAGAACTTTATCTTCTCTTTGCAGCTCAAATGAAGCATCACAGCAGTAGCATTAACTGTGCTTCCACGTTCCCAGCTTGTCCTTTCATTAACTTTTTCCTTTTTTTTTTGCTTTCTTGTGCCGTAGCAGGGAGCACGCTTTCCAGGGAGGGTTTGCGGGTGAGTCACTGGAGCTGCAAGCCCAGGATGTCCCAGGTGGGTTCCCAGGCTGCGGCACGCGTGGTGCTGTTGCAGCCGAATGGATGAATCCCGTGGTCTGCAGTGGAGAAGGGAAACCTGATTTATGCCTACAAGTCTGGTGGAGAGGGGATTTTGGAGCAGCAGGTCACGGTGAGCCTTGCTCCAGGTGTGCTTTCGTCCCACCAGCACGGACATGTGGATCACGTCCCGGCACATCCTCGAGGATGCAGACGGGACAGTGCTTGACTCCCGGCAGAGCCAGTGGCTTCGTGTTTCATCCGAACAAACCTCTTTTCCCCACTGGGCACTTAAACGCTCTCCTTTCCGCTTTTCCTGGGCGGTGCTGGGCCGGTGGGGTGCGGATCCTCCCTCCCTCACCCGCCTGTGGCGAAGGCTGCCCTCTCCCGACACGCCGGGATGCGAGGGATGCGGCGGCTGAGCCGGGGCCAGCACCCTCTGCCAGAGCCCACACTGCTCCGCCTGCACCGTGCACAGCCCGGCCCTGTCCCGTCCCATCAGCACAGCCCAGCACGGCCTCGGGCATCCCCCGAGGTGCCCCGGCCCCATCCCCGGCTGCCTCTGATGCTGGATCCAACCTGCATCCCACTCTGGCATCACGGGGATGCTGCTTGAGGAACCTCCTGCCGATTTTCTTTTTACCTGACCGATCCCGGCCCTTCCAAACCTGCCCAGTACCTTTTCCTTTTTGTTTCGTTTTTATAATCTGGTAGTGTGGGTGTGAATTCCGTATTCCTCTGAGTTATCTTTTCCCAGCTGAGTCTGTTTGTGCTGCAGAATGTGTGGGTGACACCCTCGGGAAAGCCACGTTTAGCGGCGTGCTGCTCCAGGAAAGTGTTTTTACGTGAACAGAGATGTGAGACAAACACTTGCACCTCTGGGGTTGGCAAACAGCTGATCCATGAGAGATGACTTTTTTTTCCCCCTTGTGATTTTGACCTTATTTGCTGAAAGTGAAACATCATCCAGCCTTCCAGAAAATACCACAAATCTTCTATCTGACATGAGAACATAAATCTTCTGTAAGGGTTCATCCATTCTGCATCTCAGGTCTCCGGAACCGAGTTGTGGACACTGGAGTGGGGGTCTCAGCCTCCTGAATCCAGGGCTGCAGAACCTGAGCCCCTGCACCTCCCCAGCCTGGGGAAAAACACCCCCATGGTGTTTGGCCCTTACTGAGCTGGTTCTGCCCCAGTTCCTCATGGAAAAAGTGGGGGGTTTTTTTGCCTGAATCACCTTGATCATCTTCAATTTTTGTGGGTGACATGAAACCCTTCCCCTCCAGCTCAGTGGGTCTGGCTGAAATAAAACACAGCTTTGCAGCTCAGAGTAACCCACCTTTTCACGCTTCAGCCTCCCCTAATCCCCTCCTAGGAGAGGCTGTTGCACTGCAGAGGTTTCTGGTTCTGCACGCCACACTCAGCAGCGCAGCCCCAGCTCACACCTCCGAGAGCACATTTCCTGAGAGGATGCCTGCGAGCCCCTGACCTTGCCTGTGCACCAGCCTTCGCGGGTTCTGCCCCCCCTGCTTTTGGGGCGACCACAGAAGCCTTTCTGAGAAGGCAGTGGAGCAGCCGTGGGGCTCATGTGTGGTTATGTGACGATAAGAGGTTATTCAGGGGAAGACGTGGCTGTCGAATTTTCCACCTCCCACCCTCCACGAGTGGTTTAGGAGATTACTTTGCTCAAGAAGTTCGTGCTTGGACATCCAGACTGCTCCGCCCGGGCTGTATCCCTCAGTGTGCAAACCTCTTTGCTTCATGGCTCTTTCCCGGGGTAGGGGCACCCCAAACCTCACTGGACCCGGGGAAGGACTCAGAGCCACCTTTGCGCTTTGCCATGTGTCCCTCTGGATCAGTTAGGTGACATTCCCAACCTGGGCATTATGGCTTTAACCGAGCCCACAATGATACCCCTCCAAAAGCTCTAGAAAGCGAAAAGTTTCTTTTTTTTTTCTGCCTGCACCACTTTTCCTTGTTTTACCACTAGATGGGAGAGTGAGACTGGGCTAACTCGGCAGCTCCCATCCTTATCCCGGTGGGAATTCCGAGGGGAGAAGAGAACTGAGAGATGCCCGCAGGTCATCCAGCAAATCCTCCATCTTGGGAAGGGACTGGGTTACTCCCAAAACGCCTGGTTGTTGCTTAACCCCAAAAGAGCATGGTTAGGGGGCACTAAGGCTTGCCTGGTGCTTTCCCAAAATACCAGGAACCCCGTGGATCCCACTCTGTGCTCATGGAAGGGGGATTCACTTACACAAAGACTGGATATATTCTTGTATAAATACTTCATATTTTTCCTCAAATCCACCTGTCCTAGAGCAGAGGGAGATGAGAGAAGCACTTGCAATTTACTGCTCTCACCCATACCCCAAATCCTGCTTCCTAGGAATGCCGGTGACCCCAAAAATTGTTTAGAGAGATTAAAAAGGTCACAGAATCACAGAATGGTTGGGGCTGGAAGTGACTTTTGGAGATCATCTAGTCAAACACCCAACAGGTAAATATAAATAAAGCAGCATTTCCTCCTCCTTTCCTTCTACAGGATTTCCTTTCTCCTATAGGATTCTCGTGTAAGGATCCTCCCAGTGATACCATTTTCCTGCTGAAAATAAAACCGGTCTGTTGCAATGATCGCATGTGCAGGAGGAGAATTCATGTCTTGGTCTGACACTGCTCGCCTCGGGAGCTGCTGTGGGTGAGGGAGGGGACAGCCCGTGGTTCATTAATGTCTTAGTAAATTTACTTTTAACTGCAGCACTTCCCAGCTCCTGAGACTTCCCAAGATTTTGCTGAGACTGGGTTTACTTGGGAATTATATAGTTGCAGAAGCAGTTTCTCAATCCAATCAGATTGTCCAGTTGGACTATTTTTATTATTGTTAGGCTTGAGGCTTTAAAAAGGAACATCTCTCCTCGCTTCCTGAGATTTCACAGATTCTGCAAGAAACCTCACAGCAGACAAATTTTACGACTGCCTGTGTGACTACACCAGAATATGTAATTCCTATAAAGTGGAAATTATCTTTTTGGAGGGTTTTTCCCTCTGCCCAACCTTCTTAATTTGCAAGTCCTTTAGAGGAGTGACTCAACTTCTTTGTTTAATGCCTGGCACAGTTGGGCAATGAGATGAAATAATTCCAGTAACTTCTCTAACTGCAATGACCTTGTTGCCTCTGTAAGGGTCTCCTGGATTTGCCACCACAGAAGATGTCTGACATTATCCTGCTAGACAGAAATAACAGCTTCTTTAGATGACAAAGTCTGGGTTTTTACTGGACCTATCTACTCTTATTTTCCATAAGCAACAGCCACCCCACCCTGGGTGTGCAACAAGGCCACTGAATCACCACGAAGGAGTGATCAGCTCATTCACCTCCCAGGGGAAAACCCAAAATCCCCTCCAGAGAAGAGACATCTTCCTTCAGTTGAAAATTAGAAGTGAAAAAATGTTGCCTGGAAGCAATTAAAAAAAAAAAAAAAGAAAGACATTTCAGACTTGGATTTTCAAAATCAGCCAGAACTAGTGTGATCAAGGCCTTCTCTGAGACAGCAATAGAATTAGCCTCGTGATTTCTTCTCCATGTTTACAGGGATAATATATTCCCAAAGTTCAAAGTCTTCCTCTGCAGGAAGCATGTGATGTGCTTCGCAGTCACACCATATTTTGGTGCTATGAACAATTAAAAAAAAATCAATTTCTGGAGCAATATTTTCTATGTTTATAATCTCGGAACTAATTACAGGACTGGAAAATCCATAGCTATCTGGAAATCTTTCCAATACGGCCAACTAAGCATGGTGCAGATCACGCTGGAATATATTCTTCCCAAACACATGCAGCTCCTGACCATCTCCCACATCCCACGGGCAGATGATATCACTGTCAATAAACCTCTGCACCTCACTGCACTGCAGTGGCAGCATTTACCGAAATCTGCAGGGGGCACTGGGCCGACCAAATTGCTGAGAGCTGGAGCAACGCTCGTGCCAGCATTTTAAGCCAAGAACAAAAAAAAAGTTCAAAGACTCAGTTAGTTCAACAGGAACCTAAAAAACTACTACGAAATAAAGTAATTAAAAGTCCATGCCTCAGTTATAATGTTGTTTTTTCATCAGGCTTTATTAAAATAAAAAGTAGAGCCTTTGGTGACTGAAAATAAGCTCTTTCTCTAGTTTCTTAGCAAGAGAGAAGCCGTGTTAAATGGGCTGTTTGATGGTGATTACACTTCAGAAACACACGTACAGAGGAAGAGTGTTGCTCCGATGAACAGATCTCCTCTTGCTGTACAAACACAATGTGTTTACTGTGGCAACTCAGCCAGAACCAGAGCTCAAAACCTTGCCCTGGTGCTCTCCACCACTTCCCACACAGTGCAGGCACTGCTGGGATCTTCTCCAAGATGCTGCCGTCTCCCTCGTGCCCTGTGAGAGCTCAGTGTACTCTTCCTTGCTGTGCTGGAGTTTGTGCTGCTGATAAATGAGGACTAAATATTCCCACTGGACACGATGCCAACAGCACAGCGATTGGATAAGGAGCACAGACCAGAGTGCAGGGGATATTCCCCACACTCCCATTTGCACTCCTGCTTGGTACAAGAACGTGGTGAATTCTGAGCCGTCACAATGCTGTGATTTTATATGTTTTTGTCTGACTATTCTTCATAGCTTTTTCTGCCCCAGTGAACTGAACAGAGGAAAAGCAGGGTCAGGGCTCATCTCTGCCCTCACTCCCTTCTCAAGCTGGGGGATTCCCACAGCTCCCCAAGGTGGTGATCCTCATCCTGGAGTGCAGCTTTGGGTCTAGCAACCCATGAAGGTAAGGTGCAGCATATGCCTTGTCCCAGCCCTCCTCTCAGGAGACAGGCCGTAATTTATAGTCCCTCCTAAATAAGAACTTGGCAGGTTGGTTATGCTCAAAGAATTTAAATTTTGGAGCGGAGCATGACGCATGCAACGCTCTGGGTTGTAAATATTGTTATTATTAAATTCTGCTTGCATTTCTGTAGCACTCCTACATGCAGCTGAGGAGCTCCTGTGCACACTGGGACAGAGGAAGGAGCCCTTGAGCTGCTGACAGCCTGCCCAGAGCAGCGGGTCCAGACCCAAGAGGGACCAGGGGTGCTAATGGCAGCAGCACCCAGAACACACACTCCAGTGGTGTGGCTTTGCAGAGCTGGGCAGCTTTCCGCCAAAAAGCAACAGTTACAAGAATAATGTGCTTATCATCACCACACTGAAAACTTCCCTTTTAACTCCTAAGGCTGAAATGTCCTTGGTGGGCACGCAGAGCTGCCGGGTGCCAAGCACTGCTCAGACTCTGCAAGAACAGATCTACGGCTGCTGCACTCGGCTTCAGCGAGTCTTCCCTCCAGATGATGGTGTCTTTGGACTTTGCTATCATTCTTGACAATTTAATATTTCCTTCATATTTCCTTCAAATAAAACTCAACTGGAGTGCGAGAACTCACTTGTGTTTGTCTCTTAGGAAAGGAAGGCTGCGGTGTCTGCACACGACCTAAGGGGAAAGACCTGAGGAAAAAGAGCTCAGACCTTTCAGAAATCTTTCAAAGAGAAGCTCCAGCTCTCCCTTATCTCTTTTAAAATTAACACATCATACTTTGCACATGCTGAGCAACAAAGTTCCTAATATTGCTTCCCAATAACCCACAGGGACAGTGGGGCAGTGTTGTTGTTTTATAAAGACGGTGAGAGCAGGACACTCACTGCCCTGGCCAGTGACAACCAGCACCTCAGGGACACCCTGATCTAGAGGTTTGCACAGAGATTCTGGGGTTTAACAGCCACCAAAGCATGGGTCACCCATGAATTTGTATAATTCTTCCTCACACGCAGTTATACTTTCGGCTCTGGGATGCCTCTGCCACCAGTTGCTATTGTTTAATCAGCAGCTACTTTAAACCTCCTACCTCACCCTTTCATTTACAGGAAATTTTGCTCTTGTAATAATAAAGGCACCTCACAGAACTGAGCAGTTTCTGATGGTCCAGTTTGCAAAGCCCACACAGGTCTCACAACAGGATAACACAAAGTCTGGTAAAAATTCCAGGGAGGGATTTTCAGCAGTACTTTTCCCACTGCAAACCAGCACTCTTGAAAAATCCCATCTTTATTTGTTATTTATTATATGTTCCCTGCGAATGGATTTCTGGTTCAAATTAGAGTTATAATAAAACTCTAAAAAATCTTCTTCTGGAAAAAAAAATCCAGATCTGTTCTTCCTTCCTGGAGATTCGCTGCTTGTTCTGCAACAGGAGTTGTGAACCATGGAAGTATTTATAACAGCAGTATTAGGAAATGGTCATTCAAGCACCAGAAATCCATACGGGACATTATGGCTTTAAATAAATTGCTTATTGCTATGTTAATCTAATCTTGTAAATACGTGCACACTTAACCATATTAAAAATGTAAATGCTCCCAGAACTGGACTTCACATGAGGAATACACAACAATTCCCCTTTTTTGCCTTGTCAGCTCCGTGGGTCTTGGAAAAACAAGATTTGATGGGCATTGAAAAGGTTGATGTCTGCACAGGTTTAGCCAAAAGATTGTCACTCTCAGGCCCCACGTGGCTCACAGGACTGAACTTGAAGAAACATCTTTCAACATCCACTCACGACAGAGCGATTCCAGCTCCGGGAGTGCCTCCAGCCAGTGACTTCCCTTCCATGGCACTGAATTTGCATTCATTAAGGCCAGAGTTTTAATGATTTATGGAGATTTATAAAAAATGGCAGCCCAGAGCTGCTGACACTCCCAAAGCTTCTGACAGGAGTCCAACACATCATAAATCCATCCTGGTGTGAAATATTGAATGAAAACTGGTGCAGGCTTATCTGCAAGTGTTAACGTGACCCATAAAATCAGGAATTCAGACTAACAAAAATTATCAGTGTGCCTCAAAACTGAGGAGATAGTAACAAATATAATAACAATAGTATAATAATTATGACATTAGTAATAAAACTACTAATACAGTTACCAGACTCCTTGTCATGTTTATTATTGTCACTGCCCTGATAATTCTCATCTCCAAGAATGGACAGAGGCAGACATGGCTCCATGCTTTCAGAAACAACTTCTGTGCTTTGGGAAACAAATTCCAGCTTCTCCTATCCTTTAGAACAGCTACCAAGATCTTTGGGATAAGCCCCAGGAAGGCTCTGGAAGAGCTTTCTGCCACTCACACAGCAAGGTGTGCATTGGCTCATGCTGAGCCCCAGGGTTTGAAAAACCGGAGTTTAAACAAAGGTGCCCCTGGGACAGACTCCTTTTTATTTACAAGTGAATCAGCAAAGACGGCAAGGCTGATTTGCCGTGCCTGCCCAGCATCTCTTAAAGATTTTAGTAGGAGACAGACTTCTTCCAGGCCACCTCTGTCCTGCCTTGCCACACCTTCTCCCTTGGATACCTTATGACAGTTGCTATTAGCTCATGCAAATCCATAGCACACTCTCATTATCTTTACATCTTCCTCGCCCAAGAGGTAGCCACCTTCAAGATGCTGAACAAAAAAAATCACTAAAAACTTAAGTAAAAAAATTACTCTGCACCTCTGAGGACAGCTTCACCCGAGGCAGGATGGACCAAAATGTATGTGAAGAAGTGAGCAGAGCTGAGGAGCAGGATGTATCCACCTGCAGCCAGAGCCAGTCATTCATGCAGCTCTGCACCGTGGAACAGGAAATGCTGGGGGGATTCCCCAGCTCGGATGCCTTTGACGCACTGCTTCACCTTTGCACATCTGTTGTCCTTTCCTCCCTGTTTATTTAGAACATAAAGCGTTTGAAATAGGGCTTTATTCATCAGTGACTGCACAGCACCAGCCAAAACAGTACCCCAGCTTTGGTGTGCAGGAAACGGTTTGTATATAATAAAGCAGTGTCAATGTGTTTACATGGAGCAAATGTTTCCTGGTTTTCCTGGCCACAGCCTGTCGTAAAAAACAGGCTCTCCTACATTTCATTTTACTTTAAAAGCAGATTCAACGGCTCCCAGTTTAACCAAACCCCACAAGGACCCCATCTACCTCCAGCTCCACGGGGAGCAAGGATGGCACAAAAAAGGCAGCACTTCCCAGCTCCATCTTGGAGCCACAGAGGCGGAGGCAGTGATGTGAACAGCACATCGCCACAGCCCAAGATGAGCTTTGATGAGCTGCTGGGTCTGCTTCCTCCTCAGCCTCTGCCCCAGCTCTTGGTTCCTCGTGCGTCCCGAGCTCTGGCAGCAGCTGTGGGAAGGGTATCACACTGCTGTCCCTGCACTGGGCAGGGAGGGGACGGCAGGGCTCGGCATGGCAGCTGGATGTCAGATGTCTGCCCACGTCTTTGCCCTCCTCTCCGCCTCGTGCAGTGTTAGCTGGGCTTTTCCATTACCCAGGTTATGCTGTGCACTCCGGGAAATGGAGCGCTGATTGCACTTCAGGAGCTGAACATGCAGGGCCTGAATTATTTATCTGCGAGCGTGCAGAAACGAGCCAAACTCCCAAGTGATGTGGAACAGCTCTTGGAAGAAATGCAAAAGGGGCTGCAAAAGGCTGCACGGGCGGGCATGCAGGAGCTGCATGGTCAGAGACTCACACGTGCACATCACATCTGCTGGGATTCTTCCTGCCCAGGTGGTTTATGGACTGGAGGGTGCAGAGTGCTCAGGTGGGGGTGCTGATCCAGAGACTCTTCTGTGAAACTGCTCAAGAGCCACCTCTGCACCTCAAACCAACCACTGTGACAGCAAGTTCCCAAAAAGCAAAGAAAAACGCCCAAACGAAGGTGTTAATGCAAATGCAGGAGGTTTGGGGTATCCCACAGCTTTCCTGCTCAGCTCCTCCAACTCTGGAGGGGTTGTGCATCCTCTGCAATCATTAACTCAAACGTGCCCAGCCTGACAGTGCCTGGCACGATATCGTACAAAGCAGATAGCGCCACGATAGCCGTGTTTGTGTCCCGAGTTCAGTAATGCTCCTGCACCTGCTCCTCCACTTCCCCTTTTCCGCCAGCTCAGCTCCAGCAATAGCTGGAGGAAATACCAAAGTCCTGCCGTTGCTCTCTGCCACCACCGACGCGGATGCAGCTCCTTCAGCACTGTTTTCCCCTCGGTCTGGCGCAGGGATGTATCCCAGAATTTGTCCATGAGCCTGCCGGGGGTGCAGGGAGCCTGGGATAGCCCCGGACCAGGGTGGGCAGCCCGAGCCTGGGGGCTGCGACGCTGCAGGTGCGCAGGGGGCCGGGAAACAGAGCGGGTTTGATGTGACGCCGAAGCCCTTACCCCTATCCCTACCCCTGCTCTCTCCTCACCCCCCTTCTTCTCGCTCCTCCATCCCTCTCCCCCTTTTCTTCCCTCGAGACACAGGACCCTCTCCCTCTCCCCAGCTCCCATCCCCGTCCGTCTCCCCGCATCCCTCCCATCTCTCCCTGCCGCCCGCATCCTCTGCCTTTCCCTCGCTTTCGCTCCGGCCTCGGTTTCCCCACCATTGGCCCGGCGGGCGGCGGTGTCCCCGGCGATTGGAGGAGCCGTCCGTCCGTCAGGCGCTGCCCGCCCCGGCCCCGGCCCCCGCCGGAGCTCGGCAGCGCGGAGCCGGCGGAGCGCGGGCAGCGGCGGCGGCTGCAGGTACCGGGCACCGGGCATCGCACCGGGCAGGGCAGCGGGCGCCGCGCCGGGCAGGGGCTGCGGGGAGGGATGCGAGACCGGGGGGATGCCCGGGAGAGCCTCTCCAGGACCTGCCGGGCGGTGCCCGCGAGGCTGCGGGGGAGCCCCGAGGACGCGGGGATGGGCGCGGGGGATGAGGAGCTCACGGGGGGGCTCGGCTGGGGCTCAGCCCCGCTGTGGGGGCTTCTGTGTGTGCTCGGTGGGCTGGTGGCCGC